>JASDQU010681485.1:7395-18646 GCA_032191745.1 Picea mariana
GAGCTATGGTAGCTGCAAGTGGTACAAGGGTTCTGACAATCCCTTGCAAGGTGTCCTGGTTGTGCACAGTTATAATAGATGATCTGTCCTTAGCCTCAACCCATTCCTCCTCTTTGTCCTCTTCCTCTGAATCCACTGCGAGGATTGAAGTTTCCTCTCCCGGGAGAGTTGTATTGCATAGTGTTTCCTTCTTGTTGTACTTCGCCTTGGATCTTATATATGTCTCTTGACCTTTAATGCATGAGATCATAAGCCCTACAATCCCTATCATCATGCCCCACAGACTTATAGAATGTACAGTACAAATTCATAGGTGTCTGAACATACTTTTGCATGTAGTAACACTCACCTGTACGATGTATGTTTCTGCATGCCTTGCACCAGGGTAAGGTGACTTGCTTCAAAGGGCTCGGGGCTCCAGAAGCCAAGTATTTATTGAATAGAGGGCAATGTTCCTTGTCATGGCCTTATGATCGGCATTTGACACACCAGATGTCTTCTCGTTTATATTTTCCCTTGTCTTTCTTCATATCTTGGACCTGCAGAGACAAACTAGTTAGTTGACTCAGGATCTGACTCATACCTAAGTTGGATTCTCCCATAGGGGTTGATTCAAGCTTCATGGCAATCTCCAACGCCTCAGCCTGCGAAGCAATATTCTGTTGCATCGGCGGAACTCTGATGTGTGGTAAGAGGGCAGCAATGAACCATTCTTTGTTTTTTTCATCTGGGATCTGAAAAGTTAATCGGCCTGTCAAGGTTTTGAATCTCTGATCGAATTCCCACACAAGTTTGGCCACCTTCTGCTTAATCTCTTTCATCTCTGTGATACATTGTGACTCTGACTTAGGTTTCTTGAACTCTGCAATCAGTGCGTTCTTGATCTGATTCAACAGCTTAGGTTGTGCAAGTCCTTGGATAAGTTTCATGTACCAACTCAATGCGGAATCTCTGAGAGTTGTACTGAACTGGATTCTTTTGACAGCTTCATCTGTGACATTTTTAATGTTCCATGCAGCGTCACAGAGGAACCAGTGTTGGTCAGGATCTTCAGATCCATCTCCCCTAAAGATAGGAAGTCTCATCTCATCTGCCATAGATCTTCCTAGGGTTCCTGACTGAATATGTGGTGGGCTACTATGAACAGTGCTCTGGACGCTCTAGTGACTTGGGTTACTCTGGTTGCTTAACACTGAATCAACAGGAAGGATAATAGTAGTTACTTCAATGGTCTGCGTGGTTTTTGAGCCTTCAGATCCTCCTTGGCGGAGCTCTTCACCTTGTCCTTCCTCTGTCCTGGCGGGTTTTGAATTTTCTTCGTTCGTCAGATCTGCTTCTTCTCCACTGTAGAAACCCTCCTCCCAGTAGTTCTTTTTAAATAGGTTTGCAAGGTGGACTTCTCAGAACACTCTCCCACTACACATATGTCTAGCTTCTGTATCGTTGTCACTGTGGGAATTTTTGAACATTAGCCTTTCCAGATCCAACCAATCTATTGTATCTTCAAAATGTTCTTCTCATGCAACAGCATCTTGAGTCTCAGCTTCAAGAATTGTAAAAATTTTCCTCTAGGTCCCTTAAAGAAATATCTCTTAGCTTGGTTGTATGAGAATCTACGTTGTCAACAACAAACTCTGTAATGTACCCTCCAATGGTACTATGGAACCAGTGATCTGCTACTCGTGATACGGCGTTATCATCTTTCTTGACCTTCTTGATCAACTCCAACGTGCAAACCACAGGAAGTCTAGATCGGATCTCGAACTGGGTATCAGCTAATCTAGCTAGCCACTCGTATAGCTCTTGATGGATTCCTCCAAAGAATATCTCATGTATATCAGTAAAAATATGCTTCTCCAACCAGTCCTCTGAGTTAAGATTAGGGTTCTTGTTCTGGGCTTCATTGAAGTCCTTCTCTTAATCTTCTATCCACTTTTGAATCTTTGTCTTCGATGGAAACCACCTTGACATCCCCTTAAAAATATTCCAGTCCCGGCAATGGAACCATTTGTTGGCACAGGGGAAGACCTAGGGTTCAGCTCCTAGAGTGCACCAACAAGCCCTAACTATTGGCCCTTTCGACAACACCTGCGAAGCAAATGCAGTCTCACCCGAAGAAGTTATGAAGGGGTTGCAGGACAGAGATGTCTACAACCAAGGGGAATATCAAGTGGATCTAACACATGAAAAACACAACATTCATATATCACTTATCATCTTGATCTACTCCATGCATCTATCAAATCTACCTTAACAATGCAATAACAGTATATGAATGACAAATACAAAATACCAATCATACACAACACAAAATATATGTGGTTCACCCTCTCTCTAGGGATACGTCCACAGAACTGTGCTATATTATATTGTGGTAAAGCATACAGTTCTTGTCTATGCTCTTAGCTAGCAGATCTCCTTTCTTCTCTTATGATTCTCTCCCTTCCCTGCGCACCCAACTGCAGGGTTGATCTTTGCACCCAGCTAAAGATCTTACAATACCAGAAGGCTTCCCCACTTAGCACTTCTCTCTCATAATACAATAATCACTCACATCAACAATGACAACCTATACTGATACCAACCCATCCCAGGTCCTCTTAACCTCTATTTATACATTACAATAGCTCATTGACAGCCTTAGGCTGAAACCTAAGTGTCCAAAACCCTAGGTCAACTTGACCCGTGTTTTCAGGGCTTCGCCAACCTGTCTTTCCTTTCTTCTCCTGCGGTGCTCCAAAGCATCCAATGGTGGATTTTCTACTTACTGAGTTGTCCACAATCCTTCTTCCTTGCTTAATTGTCATTCTCAATCTCCTTTTCCAACGACTTGCTTTCTCGGGCTTCGCTCCATCTTTTCTACTCTTTTGCTCACTTCGACCCAGTATTAGTTATTGTGCCTTCCGCGAAGTTCACTTTTTTTGTTTTCTTCCTTGTTCTTCACTTCCTTCTATAACCGAGGGCCAAAAAGGAACAATATTACCTTGTTGGTAACTATGAAGACCAATACATGACATCGAACACACTGCGGCAAGAGAGGGGCCAAACAGTGTTGGAGTTCACAAATACTTTCCATACCTTGCGCACCAAGATGGGTATCAAAGACTCTGAGAGGCATCTGATTCACAAATACCATGGGGCTCTACATAGGTACATCCAAACCAAAATGGATTTTCTCAACATATCATCAATGGGAGTTGCGTATCAATATGTTGTCAAAATCAACCAGAAATGTAGGCACCAGAACAAACGGGAGTTCGGGTATGCAAATCTGCATCAACCAAAGTATGGTAAAGACTGCCCTAACAACAAACCTCCGAAAAACCGGTCCAAGCCACAGGAAAAGAAGGGTAACGGAAAGACGAAGAAGGACACTGGAAAGTGGTGCAATTTCCACAAAATCCCTTGGCACAACACTGATGAATGTCTCTCAAAACAATCATTGGTGGCCAAGATCAAAGAAAAGGAGTCGAACCCTGATTTGAAATCTAATTCGGAAAATAATGGGAGAAGATAGATCATAGACGCAGACCCCACTACTACTGTCGCGACCGTAACAATTCAACCAGAAGAAAAAATAGATCCTGAAGAGGGGGAGCACCTTTTTCATTCACATATGTGGGTGAAGGGGACCTCGATGCATTTTATTATTGATAGCGAAAGACAAAGGAACCTTATCTCAACAAAGGTTTTCAAACAGTTGGGATTTTTGACAACTCCACACCTGCAGCATTACAATATCAGGTGTCTTCGCTAGGGACAAGATCTTTTTGTTAGCCAGCAGTGTCGATTTCCATACGATATCCATCCCTTCAAGGATGAGGTATTATGTGATGTTGCCCCGCTGGATTTCTGTGATGTTCTTTTGGGCCAGCCATATATGTGGAAGCACCATATCATTTATGAGTCTCAACCTCGTAATGTCATTGTTACTCATGGGGGTCATATCTACAGGATACCAGAGGTAGTTCCGACTATTGTCCCACAAAAATAGTGTTGCAAGGTACTCTCTCATACTAAAAAATTCAACCTCTTCACAATATGTTCAAAAGGTGAACAGAAGGACACTGCAACCACTGCAACCTTGGCCCAATACCTTTATTTTCAACAGAAGTGGATTGCAGAAGAGATTTGTTGAACAGATACAACACTGCATAGTAACGCCAAGATACAATAGGTTGGTTGAACATATTCAACTCCGACAACAACAGGTTCGTGATATCCTTCAACAAGATAACCAACACAACTTCTACAACAAGGAAAGAAGCTCACCAAAATTCAAATTAAGCAAACTCTTTCCCCTCTCCCCTGGGAACTCAACCCAATGGAGACCATTGCTTCCTAAGGAGGGAGGATTGATCCAAGAGGATCTCGATGGCCACCCACCTATTCCAACTGGCTCAAAATAGTTCATTGTAAATTTACTATTTTTAGCAGTTTTTTGATACCTAAACTTTCGGGGCCATTTTAAGGGCCTAAACGACAATTTTTCACGATCAAAATTACTCACTTCGATGATGTCTCATTGTCATTATCGCAAGTGTCGCACTTTCGTCGCAAGTGTCACAAAAATCATACTGTCGTCTCGCATGTGTCGCATCGTGGATGACATCATAAGTACACTTGGAACATCCTCTAAGACTCGTTAAAAGATGAAAATATATCTTTTGGCAAATTTTACAAGATTTTACCTTGAGGAATTACCATCCTAAAAGTATTTTTGGAGATCAACGCTCCCAGCCCACTTGCAAGGAGAGCTAGCGATCCTTGCCCTCTTAGTAGGGAGCGTTGCAATTCTCTGTGGCCCACTTTGAGGGAGCGTCGATCTGTTGGGCAAATCTTGAAGACAAATCCCCCTTATCTCTAAGGACAGCTAGGAAGTATCCGAGTCAGGTTAGCTCGAATCTAATTTCAAGGCTGGGTCTAAGGGGAATCTCACAATTGATGGAGTCATATCCTCAACTTATCCCAAGAATATATAAGGTGGTTGAGCCTCTCAAAGCCTATATAAGGAATCATTCTCATGGTGAAAGGGGGAGAATAATCAGTGAAAAGTATTGTCATTTTGATTGTGGATCTTTCGAGCAAGGGATTGGACAAAAAGGACTTGGTGAGGCTGCTACATCTGCATATACATTTGTAAGCACCTTGTTTTGTTCTCATTAATATATATGTGCTTGGCTTGTTTCCTTCAAGTTTGTGTACATTTTAATGGGCTTGTCTCTTTTGATGAATCTAATTTTAAACTAATCTTGGTAGAATAGGAAGTATGTTTTGTCTTCGTTGTCTATTGGATTGCAAAGCTCGTTGAAGGACTTGAAGATCAATTTCAACCCGGATCGAGTGAGGACAAACTTCATAAAAAGGGTAGTCATACTTTCTTCCTTTTTCATTTGACTAGTTTAGCTACATTTAAAGGAATGCCAGTGTTCAAAATTAGCATTATTTTGTCTTGGTCATAGGGGTCTAAGATCCAAGAGGACATTCACCTGTCCGCAGGGGAATTTTCCTACAACAGAAATTGGCGACTCCACTGGGGATCGAAGCTTTCAATTTTGGTTTCCTTCCTTGGTCTTGTCTTAGTCTTTGCCCATCTTCAAATCCTACTCACTGTGTTTTTCCTCTTTTTTACATGTGTTGTTAGTCTGGAAATAATCTTACACAAGCTGATGATCAAGCCTTCCTGAGTTTCTTTTTTTCTCGGTTGATACTTTTTCATTCTCATAAAACAACGCCCCTCTTTCCTTATATCCAGAGTGTTGATTTCAAATCGGTGCTCCCTTACAATGCTCTAGGGAGCGTTGTAGCACTCTGGTGTTGATATAACTAGAGCGTTGATTTTTCCTTCTTGTTGAAAAATTGTGGGATACCTCTACTGGGTGTGATTTTTTGGTCTTTCCTCTTGCTTAGGAATTTTGTTATCATGTTGTGTCTTCTATAAAACTTGCAACCATTTCCTTTATAAGAGTTTTTTAATCTTTGTTTGGTTTTTAAGATATTTCCTTGTTTTGGAATCACTCTTCCTCTTTGAGATATTGAGTTGGTTTTATACTTTCTCGTTCATCTGATTGCTTGAAAGTTGTCGCAAGGAAGTTTGGAGATCTGTGTATTGTTCCATTTGATCTTTGATTTATCTTTCCAAGCAATTTTTCTTGTTTGAGTTTTGGCTTTCTTTTTGAAAAGATTGGATTTGTTTTGCTTCTTGTTGATCACTGTGAGAATGTGCTCTTTGTTTATATGATATTTACTTCCAATTGTCTAAAATTACAAATAGTGAAATATAATTGGCATAAGAATCTTTGAATCAAATTAATTAAAGTTCATATTTAAACAAAGAGATATAATTTCATGATTGGAGTTTGGATATTAGAATCATTTTCTAAATAGTTTAGCATTTAATTATATTCTTGTTGAGATAAATTCCATGAAATCTCTGCATTTTGTGTGTTTGATAGTGAAAAGGAAAATCTCTTCTCCTTCCCATAAGTAGAAGTTCATTGAAAGAAATGATTGTTTATCATTTTTCTTATGCATTTTTGGGAATCGAGTCATAATATCATCAGTTTCACTCTCATTCACCTCTGAGTAAATAACAACCACAAAAAATCAACGCTAATTAAAATCAATCTAGAAACTTTTTTCTTTTTAGATTCTTCCACCAAAATTAGACTAGGATTAGCGCTTTGGATTAGGCTGTGAGTACAACTTTCCAAAGAATTCAAAACAAACATTAGAATCTTGTGATAGGGAGAGAAAATCCATTTTTTGTATAAGATTATCTAGGATCCCCCTCTCACATAGAGGTTACACACGAGGTCGTGTTCAAGAGATCTATAGAGATTACCCCTCCGCAGTTTAACCGTTCGTAGCAGTAAGATCGTATATTGGGGGTTCTTCTTGAGGTCCAACTTCTTCATTTGATCTCGGTGCTTCATGAATTCCAAATCCGTTCGGGGTCCTCTGGATTTCTACTGGTCCACTTGTCCTCAGTTCTCTCAAACAATTTTGGACTTGTTATCCTGCCCATACGTTCAGACTGGACTGTCGATTGTACCCACCCAGGTTCTAACTGTGATTTGGTGTCTTTAGTAGCCATAATCTTTAGGGTCTTTACACAAGGTGACAGTGAAGGGAAGTCTTCGTTGTACATGGAAAAGACGGTGGTCAAACTCACTCAGGATCCTTGGAGGCTAAATCCATGATTATTGTGTGGAATCTTGCACCAAGGCGTAAGTTCGTTATGCAGGTCACCATCATAACTTTTCCACCCACTCATATCCTATCCCCTTCTCGACTTGATCACGCGATGTTGGATTTCATCACCAACTAGTATGGTCATTAAGAGAAGGTTTCTTTGCATGTAGGAATTTCTAGATTTTTAGCATGTGTTGTTTTAATAGTTTTTCAAAATTGAGCTTGTAGACGATAAAGGTCTTCGCCTATCACATAGGATGCAAGGGTTTCCTCCGGAAGAAGGATACCAACCCTTACCTCCTAACTCACCAGAAGACATCTACCGTGAAGAGGTAGAAAATCGCTCTGACGCTGGGACTGTTGCTACTTCCTTGTTAGAAAATTTGGAAAGAGCCTTGGTTACGGTTGAGGATCCCACCCCTCATACTACACTTGTGTCAGAAGCTCCTATTGATAATTGAACCACTCTTGGTTCGATTAGAATCGTTCAGTAACGTTATAGAAGAATAAGTCTAAGGTTTTCCAATGAGACCAATTATCGAGACATATATGGGATCCACATAAACACTTTTTAGTGATGACTATAGGATCCTCATTCGTCCAACTAACGCAGTAGATCCACATCAAACACCTTCTCGTTCCATATGGAGGACTCCATCGAGACATGATATTTATGAGCATTTTGAATATATTTGACAACCTCTTAACCCTCATGACCCTCCTACCGTTGAGGCGGGACCATCCGGTCAAACTATTGATCATCCCATCGAACATGTCATTGACCCTACTGTTACATCATCACAAGTCCATCTCAATGTTGGAGTCATCACTTCTACTCATACACAAGGCACTTCGACCAATACTCCCACCTTTACACCTTTTCACACTACAACTCCTCATGTTCCACACAATCCTGTTGGAACGCCTTTACAGCAGAGAATGCATACCCTTTCCAGACATACACAACCAACTGCCGAACATATCCCAACTTGGGGGAAACCACGATCTAGTGGACCTATCCCTCCTGGGGGACAACCATCCTTTAGTGGGCCTACCCCTCCTGGGGGACAGCCACCTTTGAATGTTCCTTCCAGAGGACAACCTCCCTTTACTAGTCAAACCCCAGTTGTAAATCAACCTATGGAGGCGGAGCAACCTTCTTTTACCGGAAATACTTCACAATATTGGGGAGTACTTTCAGGAGGTACGTTTAATAAACCCTTCCCTGGGGGTAAATCATACCATAACCCACAAGGAGGAGTATCAAATCATGTTCCTTTCGGACTATCTTTTGGAAAACCTTATCTGGGTGTCCCAAGTCCCACATGGGATCCTCAAGGACAACAAACTTATCCTCCCCAAGGGTCTAATGTTTATCCTCCCCAAGGGGCTAATGTTTACCCTCCTCAGGGACAAATTGTTTACCCCCCTCAAGAGAAAACTATTTATCCCCCACAACTGAATCAACTGACTTATACTCCTCAGAATTCGTCGGGTTTCACCCCACTCATGAATTTTCCTTAACAACCATCGAATCCTACCTATCCTAGTCAACAAAAACCGTATATGGGAGGGCCTATTGGATACAATTATCCACCTCAACCAATTTATGTCCCCACTAGTGTCCCTATTCCGCACCAGTATCACCCTCAGGTTAACCGACAATTACCCTTCATTGCCACTCTGGATCTCCCAGACTTGTCTTGGTTGACAAATGATCCCATATTGCATTTTCCTTTTTGGCCAGTAATTCCTGCTAAGTTACCTTTTGACATCCCCAAGTTTGATGGTAAACCTGGAGAATACCCAAACAACCATGTGATGACATTCCATTTATGGTGTTCATCAAACTCATTAATGGATGATTCTATACGTTTACGTGTCTTCCAACGCACACTTACGGGCTCTGCATCCAAGTGGTACATTGAACTTCAACGTGTTTCTTTTCAATATTTCAACTCCCTTGCTATGGATTTTCTCACGCATTTTCAATTACCCATCTGTTACAAGACAAGTACAGAACTTTTAACCTCTCTTCGTCAAATGAACTGCGTGCATATCTCTGATCACATTCTTGAGTGGAGACGACGATGAAGGTTGATTAAAGTGACCATTCCTGATCAGTTATTGGTAGAATGGTTTACTAAATCTCTTTTACCCTCGATTGCTCGTGACGTCACCATGGTTGGTGTAGTCACTGAGGAAGAAACCATTGCCTGGGCTTAGTACTTAGATTTGGTTTATTCACAATTTGGTACTTTGTACGAGTTTATTCCAAATGCTACCCGTACTCCTACCTATCCATCCAAACCTTCATCCATGACACATGCAGATGGAATTATCAGTACCGTCAAAACCCAATCCACATCACAGTCGACTAGAACAGTAAATCGCTATGCTTCCACACTCGTTACAAGTTTGACTTCACTCTCCTCTACCTCCCTCCCGACTCAAATCACTGAGGTGAATGAAGTTCAATCTGCCTCTTCACAACAATCCAGCGGTAAGAAGAAAAAAAAAATAAACCCAAAAATAATAATAATAATAATGAGCATCCCAAAACCCAAACTCCACCGCCTTCTACTAAAAAGAAACCACAGCAAAAACCGAAATTCTTGTGTCTTATTTGTGGTGAATATCATTTCACCCGAGACTATCCACATCGCGACAAAGTTGCAAAACTTTTCAAAGGGAATTCCCAACCCACTTTGTTAACACAGCCTTTTCCTCGGCAACAATCCATGGTTGCTCAAGCACTTTCCCCTCCCATAAGGGGCAGTTCTGACCATCCTCCTAGTGATGAAGCCTCGACAAGTGCTCATATTTATATGTTCAATGGGAAATATTTAACCACTCGCACCACCACATACGACACACCGGCTAAACCTGATAAAGAAAAGGTCACTAATGGTAGTCCACCGGATCCATCTTCTGCCTTCGTTAGTCCTCCATCTGTTAGTCTTGCATCTGAATCGCTTCAGATAGAGAAACCTAATTTTGACTATATTCTACGCCCTCCCAAGACAACTATCCGTAAATTAACTTTTAATTCTAGTTCACTTGCCGCCCAAAACTACAACATTGTTGAAGATTTGGATCAAGGACTGTGTGTTATGTCTACTCTTGAAGTTCTACAGCACTGCCCAAGTCAATGTAGAACGCTCTTGTTTTCCATTAGCGCCATTGATCCCGAGTCGTCAAATAATATCATGTTTAACCTGGACAATTTCAAGTCACGACTTTATTATCAACTTGCTTTTCAAATTGATGTTGTTGTTCATAACCAACACATTCACCACACCATCTTGGATGAGGGAGCTTCCACTTGTGTCATTTCGTTAGCTTTTTGGAAAGGATTAAAATCACCTGCGCCTAACCAATCCCCTACAATGTTGTGAGCATTTGACAGGCAAGGTTTTCGTCCTCAAGGACTCTTGCAGTCCTTAGTCGTTCAATTGGGAGGTAAGACCGTCTCTATCGATGTGGAGGTAGTCGATGCTCCCCTAGATTACAACTTTTTATTGGGAAGAAGTTGGTTTTATTGCATCATTGTCATCGCTTCATCGGTGTTTCGATGTGTACAATTCCCTCATCAAGGAAAAATTGTCACTATCGACCAGTTAGATTACTATACACCCGACGCTCACACTGCCGCCACCAACAACATTCCTTTCTTGTGAGATAGTAGAATCACTTATGAAAGTCTCGATGTAGGTATTTTAAAATATTCTTCCCTTATGGGTACTTTCCTTGCACCACTTCCTCCCACCACACAACATATTGCCACAATCAATATTATTTCGACTATGGCCTATCAGTCTTTAGAATCATCTGATCCTTGGCTTGTGCCTACTCCATTAAAATTTGATGCATTGGGTGACACTATGCCACTTAGTCCAACTGAGGCTTCATATGATGCTATCCAATCTTCCTCTCCCTCCTTGTATGACCAAAATATATTATCATCCAACACTTATTCGTTGCCATCTTGATTGAATTCCTTGTCTTCTGCTTTTGACTACATTTCCCAAATTTTTCCATCAGATGAATCCATTAT
>JASDQU010681485.1:33589-46852 GCA_032191745.1 Picea mariana
GCTCTTATAGGCATAAGGAGTCTGTGAACTCTACCAAATCTGGGTGACACATGGCACCTTAGTTGCGGGTCCACGTCACTCGAGATGGCATCAGTGAGCCACATCAACCCCCATCATACAGTCTTCTCACTTCTTTCAAATCTCATGGTTGAGATTTGTTCACGTGGATCCACAAATCCATGGTCCCCGTTACTTCGCGGATCCGGGCTTCGGAGCTTACCAATTCCTCTCGACGCAAATCCCCCGAAGAGCCAAGTCTCTGAAATCTCGGATCTGGTGCCACGTGTCCTCTTCCTAACAACAGTCGAGATTTACATCGTCATTCGTGACTTCGGGAGTTTTCACACCTTGAAAACTCTTGGCCAAACTTCCTTGGAATATTAAATCTCCAAACTACATGATCACTTGCCACGTATCCTCTCATCCAACGGCTCTAGCTCGACGGACAACATTTGACAAGGTACAAGTAGGGGCCATGTGTCACTCCATGACGCATTCCCGGTTGGTCGGGCAATCGAGGGTGGGTTCCTTAGATCGACGACTAAAATGGATCTGACGGATCTGAGGATCAACGGTCCTCATCACTTCAGAATTTCGGCATATATCTTCCGGCTTTCTCTCCGAACCACACAGAATCTATCACCACATGTACCTAGCATCCACGACCAGGATTTACTCCGGCTTGCAGAGCTCCGGGGAAACACGTGCATCCCTATACCATTGAATACCTAGACTTCTGGATAACCATTGATCTGTGTACACATGTCCCCCCACTTTCAACGGCCTAGATTACTTCACGACTCTAGAGTTTCAGCGTTAGACCAGTCCTATTATCCGGAAGTGGAACCTCGTTGAAGCGCTTAATGCTACCCTTCCTAACTTTGATCTAACAACTAAGAGGGATCTCCACTGGATCCCCAGATCGACGACCCTCATCAATTCGTGACTTCCGCTATTTTCGAGGATTGTGGAATCATAAGTTTTGAAGTCCCGAAGCCGAAAGAGCTAGCTCCTTTCAGACTACCGCAGGATTCCCAAGCCCTGGTCACATGGGTCCTTTGGGAAATATTGTGGGTTAAGCGCAAATATTTTTAGCAGCAAAGGGGTTAAGGACACGGGCATGAGTGCTCGGTCATATGGGTGGATAGTCTGAAGGGAACACCCTTCTCTCTTCAAGTTAAACTTGACCTTCTCGCTAAGGTAAACTTCAAAGGGTCGGCAAGACTTAGACGTTTCATTCAATCCTACCTCGACTCTCCTACAGATTCACATCCCATATCTCTCTAGCAACTACACTGAGACAAATCAAACACTATATAGATATAGCAGTTTACAGAAGCAAAAGAACATTTCTAATAATTGTTCAAATACTGAAGGACTTAACCATAAACACAAACATTCATCATAGCATCCAATATATATACACAGAGCATGATAATACTTATCAGAAATGGAGAATGTGAAGCAACTGCTGAAAGGGTTGCATGACTCCTCCCAACCATAGGCACAACCACTCCTGACGGATTTACCATTGGCCACCCCCGAGCTAGACCATGATTCTCTGAGAGATATTATTTCCTCTTGCTTCACAATAATCAGGGACAAAGGTTACTCTTCTCCTCCCACGGGATCTTGGAAACCGAATTTCTCTACTCCAAGCAAGGAGATCTACACAATCACTTCCCCAGTCGCTCGTCAGCCTCGTTTATGATCTTGTAGAGAATCCCTACCCAAGCCCTCTTACAACCAAAATAAGCTTGCTTCTCAGCTTTTCTCTCCACTGCTGAGTCGAAGCATGCTCACTTCTCTTCTCTGGAGATCGTTTTCTATACTCTGTTATCTTGCAGATCGGTCTTTGTCCCCCGAATTACCTCCTTTATTTCCTTTCTCGGCAAGGTTGTGTGGGTCTGAATCCTAATTCATGTTCGGGCCTGGAAGACTTACAGATGGGTACCCTGGCCCATCTCCTCATTAATTCTTGAGGATGGCCTTCCAACTACCATCATGACTGGTAATTCATTTATGGGTCAAAGTACTATTGAGTGTAATTACACCTAGTAGGTACTGGTCTGGTGAGGGTCATCTCAACCATTCTTGGTTTCCCCTCACCATCTCTCATAGATTCCATGGTCTATCTTGGAAAACTTTGTCCCTTTCAGCAGTTGTGTAACACATATCCAACTTCTATTAATAACGAAAAATTCATACATTCACCCTTTTATACAAGGTTCATCAAATCAAACATTCACAGACATTTATTCTGCCATAGTCTCTTGGCCAGTTATAGTTATATTTACAAACTGGGGGAAACAGAGGTATTACATCCGCTCTCATTTAGTGCCGAAAATAATCTGGATCAGTGGTATCGGAGCAGGCTTCTCTTGATCATTTTTCAGTGCATGTCCCTGACAAGGTCCGAGTATAGCAATTTGGGTCTAGAGCTTGTCTCTCTTGAGAACAATCTCTCTCGCACACCCAAGAAAGCCTCCATGGTGGAAGAAAAGAAAAATGACAGAGTGGGAGATTCTATTAATATGTTGCTTGAGCAAGCTCTAACGTGATAGAGGGATGAAATGATACAGAATTTTTCCCACATCCTTCAATGCATGTTGATAACAATAGGTGCATATTCATCAAATTACCACTTTGGAGGCACCTCTCCTTTCAAGGTATAAGTTAATTTTTATATTCCTGTATTTGAAGGTCAGATAGATGCGGATGCCCTAGAAAAATGGTTAAATTTGCTAGAAGGTTATTTCTCTCTTCGCAATTTTTCCAACAGGGAAAAGATCACCTTTGCACTCCTTAAGGCTCTCCCCCATGTCAAACATTGGTTGGGAACTTACTGGGATAAAATTTCCACAGAGGAGTCTATAATATATGGGGTCGAGCTCACTTGGGATTTTTTTGTGAATGCGGTCAAGAAACAATATTACCCTGTTGGTAACTATAACGACCAATACATGAGATGGACGACACTGCGGCAAGAGAGGGGCCAAAAAATGTCGTATTTCACAATTACTTTCCATACCTTGCGTATCAAGCTGGGTATCAAAGACTCTGAGCTACGTTTGGTTATGATATACAGCGGGGCTATGCATAAGTACATCCAAACCGAAATGGATTTTCTGGACATCTCATCACCGGGAGCTGTCTATCGATATGTTGTCAAAATTGAGAAAACATTTAAGAACCGGAACAAACGGGAGTTTGGGCTTACAAATGTGAAACAACCAAAGTATGGTAAAGACGGACCTAACAACCATCCTCTGGAAAACCAGTCCAAGCCATAGGAAAAGAAGGGTAATGGAAAGATGAAGAAGGACACTGGAAAGTGGTGCGATTTCCACAAAATCCCTTGGCACAACACTGATGAATGTCGCTGAAAACAATCATTGGTGGCAAAGATAAAAGAAAATGAGTTGAACCCTGATTCAGAGTCCGATTCATAAAATAATGGGGAAAAACGGATCATTAACGCAGACCCTATTGCTATTATCGCGACTGCACCAATTCAACCAGAAGAACCAGTAGATCTTGAAGAGGGGGAGCACATTTTTCATTCACATATGTAGGTGAAGGGGACCTTGCTGCATTTTAATGTTCATAGAGGAAGCCAGAAGAACCTCATCTTAGCAGAGGTCGTCAGACAATTGGGATTGTCGACAAATCCACACCCGCAGCCATAGGACATCAGGTGGCTTCGCTAGAGATGAGATATTTGTATTAGCCAGCAATGTCGATTGTCATATGACATCCAACCTTTCAAGGATAAGGTATTATGTGATGTTTCCCCATTGGATGTCTGTGATGTTGTTTTGAGTCTCAACCCCTTAGTGTCTTTGTAATTGTGGGGGGTCATATCCACAGGATACCATAGGTAGTTTCGATACTTTCCCACCAAACAGTGTCGCAATGTAATCTCTCATACTGCAAAATTCATCCTCTTCACAATATGTTCAAAAGGTGAACAGAAAGACACTGCAACCACTACAGCCTTGGCCCAAAACCTTTCTTTCCAACAGAAGTAGATTGGAGAAGAGAAGGAAGATATTGTTTATTCACCTACACGGGTGCCTACACAGTGCCTAGTCAAGCCAATATACAACAATTTGGTTGAACAGATTCAACCCCACCAACAGAAGCTTCATGAATGCCTTCAACAAGCCAAGCAACGCAACTTCTTCAGCAAGGCAAGCAGCTCACCAAGATTCAGATTCAACAAATGATTTCCCCTCTCCCCAGGGAATTCAACATAATGGAGACCATTGCTTCCTAATGAGAGAGGATTGATATAGGAGGATCTCGGTGGCCTCCCACTTATTCCAACTGGATTAAAACAATTTCTTGGCAATTTACTATTTTTAGCTGTTTTCGATTCCTAAACTTCTGGAGTCATTTTGAGGGCCTAAACGACATTTTCTCACGATCAAGCACCTCAAAAATAAGCGATGGCTTTGATTTAAACTTCAAAATGAAGTTCATCATCAATACCTTTACAATAAGCTATTGTGCTCCTCAAACGAAGATCATATGCCAAAGTTACGCCCCCGAGAAGTTGATACACCAAACTACCCAAAACATCGTCCACAAAACTGTTGGTTTTTCATCTTCCAGGGTTAGGGTTTTGGATTAAATTTATGTTAAAAAGGCCTTTGGAGCCTTATTGTAACAATCATCTTCTTGCAAATGTGAGTAGTCATCACATCTCTTCTCAAAGATAAGCTGCCACCATTCTAGCGAGTCTTTCACTATGTATTTCTACAGTTTTGTACATTTAGTTCATTAATAGAAATTGTGTATTATTGTATCTCTATGTTTATGGTTATATCCCTGATCTATATCTATTATATTATTACATATCTGATATATATCTGTACATTTCTTGATTACATCTCCTCTCTCATTTTGTGCCGAAAATAATCTGGATCAATGGTATCAGAGCAGGCTTCTCTTAATCGTTTTTCAGTGCATGTCCCCGACGAGGTCCAAGTATAGCAAGCTAGGTATCCAGCTTGTCTCTATTGAAGATAATTACTCTCGCATGCCCAAGAAACCCTCCATGGCGAAAGAAAAGAAAAATGACAGAACATAAGATTCTATTAATTTTTTGCTTGAGCAAGCTCTCACGCAACAGAGGGACGAAATGATGGAGAATGTTTACTACATCCTTCAATGTCCGTCAATAAAAACAGGCACATCTTCATCAAGAGGCCACTTTGGAGGTACCTCTCCATTCAAAGTACAAGTTGATTTTGATATTCCCGTATTTGAATTTCAGATAGATGTGGATTCCCTAGAAAAATGGTTAAATTTGCTAGAAGGTTATTTCTTTGTTCACATTTGTTTTGACAGGGAAAAGATCACCTTCGCACTCCTTAAGACTCTCTCCCATGTCAAACATTGGTGGGAAATTCACTGGGATCAAAGTTCCATAGAGGATTCCAGAATATATGTGGCCGATCCCACTTGGGATTTTTTTGTGGATGCGATCAAGGAACAATATTACCCTATTGGTAACTATGATGACCAATACTTGAGATGGATCACACTACCGAAAGAGAGGAGCCAAATAATGCCAAAGTTCACAAATACTTTACATACCTTGCGCACCAAGATGGATATCAAATACTTTGAGTGACATTTGATTCTGAAATACCGTGAGGATCTGCATCGGTACATCCAAACCAAAATGGATTTTCTAGACATCTCATCATTGGGAGCTGCCTATCGATATGTTGTCAAAATTGAGTAGAAATTTAGGCACCAGAACAAACGGGAGTTCAGGTATGCAAATATGCAACAACCAAAGTATGCTAAAGACAACCATAACAACCAACCTCTGGAAAACCAGTCCAAGCTACAGGAAAAGAAGAGTAACGGAAAGACAAATATGGACACTCGAAAGTGGTGTGATTTCCAAAAAATCCCTTGGCACAACACGGATGAATGTCGTTCAATAACAATCATTGGTGGTCGATATTAAAGAAAATGAGTCGAACCTTGTTTCGGAAAATAATGGGAGAAGACAGATCATCGACGCAGACTCCACTGCTATTGTCGTGACCGCAACAATTCAACCAGAAGAACTAGCAGATCCTAAAGAGGGGGAGTGCCTTTTTCATTCACATATGTGGGTGAAGGGGACTCCGCTGCATTTTCTTGTTGATAGCGGAAGCCAGAAGAACCTCATCTCAGCAGAGGTCATCAAACAGTTAGGATTATCGACAACTCCACACCCGCAACCATACAACATCGGGTGGCTTCGCCAGGGATGAGATCTTCGTCTTAGCCAGCAGTTTCGATTGTCATACGGCATCCAACCCTTCAAGGATGAGGTATAATGTGATGTTTCCCTGTTGGATCTCTATGATGTTCTTTTGGGCTAGCCATATATGTGGAAGCATCATGTTATTTATGAATCTCGACCCCGTAGTGTCATTATTACTCTGGGGGTCATCTCTACAGGATACCAAAGGTAGTTCTGACTATTGTCCCACCAAAACAGTGTCACAAGGTAATTTCTCATACTGCAAAATTCATCCTCTTCACAATATGTTCAAAACGTGAACATAATGACATTGCAACCACTACAACCTTGGCCTAAGACCTTTCTTTCCAACAGAAGAAGATTGCAGAAGAGAAGGAAGATATTGCTTCTTCACCTACAAGGGTGCCTACACACTGCCCAGTTAAGCCAAGATACAACGAGTTGGTTGAATAGATTCAACCCCGCTAGCAACAGGTTCATGACAGCCTTCAACAAGCTAAGCAGTGCAACTTCTTCAGCAAGGCAAGCAGCTCACCAAGATTCAAATTCAACAAACGCTTTCCCCTCTCCCCGAGAACTCAACGCAATGGATACCATTGCTTCCTAAGAAGGTAGGATTCATATAGGAGGATATTGGTGGCCACCCACCTATTCCAACTGGCTCAAAATAGTTCGTTGGAAATTTACCATTTTTAGAATTTTTTCGGTTCCTAAACTTTTGGGGCCATTTTGAGGGCCTAAACAATGTTTTTTCATGATCTAGCACCTTAATGATAGCCAATGGATTCGACTGATCCCCTGAAATGAAGCCCCACGTCGATACCTTTTTAACGAGTAATAGTGCACCCCAAATGGAGATCGTATGCCACCTTACACCCCCAGAAAGTTGATACACCAAACTACCCAAAACGGGGTCCATAAAACTATTGGGTTTTCATCTTCCAGGGTTAGCGTTTTGGATTTTCTTTATGTTAAAAAGGCCTTTGGAGCCTCATTGTAACGATCATCTTCTTGCAAACGTGAGTAGTCATCACATCTCTTCTTAGAGATAAGTTGTCACCATTCTAGCGAGTCTTTCACTCTATATTTCTATAGTTTTGTACATTTCGAAAAACATGGTTACAAAGAACAGTCGAGAATGTTCCCAAAGTAGCTCTCTCGAAATTTCTAAAAAATATATAGTTTGTTACATATTCTTTGAAATTGTATATGTGTTTGTCTTAAAGATTGGGATTGGGGCTCCTGTGGACCATAAAGCAAATAAATACAAGAAATAAGCTTTTAGAAGGAAGACGGTGGGCGGTAGAAGAACAACAAGACCTGGTAAGAAGAAAAAAGGAGTTATCAGTATTCGGTTAAACCTTTCTAGTGAAAGAGGTGGAATAACTGGATGAAGGACTTGATAAAGAAAAATAAGGATGTGATCAGCATAAACTTACTATGATGGTTTCTCATGATTTCATTTGCTTGCAGATGTCCTTTTATCGTTTTCATCAACGGTTACAGGAACCGTCACAACTATTTCTTGCCCTTCATTGGTCAGTTTATCGATAGCTTTCTTGAACCATTATTTGATGTAACTCTTCATTGGTGCCACGTTGATTTCATGTCGGATTTTGATGTTGAACAACTCACCCTCCAAGTCTCTCGGATCAAGGGAATTGCCATGTAATGCTTCTTCAATGTCCTGATTTTTTACGGAGTAATCCACTAGCCAGTTATCTATGGCGTCCTCATCATATTCAATTATACCATAAAAAATTTCAACTGACAATCCTTTAAAAATTGAGACAAAGTCATTGAAAACCTCATAAAAATGCAGAGAAGCTTTGTGCCTCCATAACGCTTGGTACCAAAAGGTCACTGGGTCAAATTCACAATTCACTTTCTTGCAAATAGACAATTTAGGAAATTGACCACAATGTTCTATCATGAATACCAAATAAGAGGCCATAAAGAATTTCTTATCTTTTCTGTATTGTGACAATTGGGAAGATATTTCAATGGAAATCAGTTTTCCCCAATCGAAAATGGCTTGCTCCTTGACAGTGAAATATAAGATATAAAGAATCATATGAGAAATACTGGCAATATTTTCTTGGTCGATCACTCTAGTGAATAACCAAGCAATTTCCCGAAAGGGTTTTTGAACAAGTTGACCTGCAACTTGGTAATATCTTCAGGGATGGCTACAGGATTCTCTGAGAATTCAGGCAAGAGGTCCAAGCCATTGTCATGCTTTTTCAAGAAGTCCTTGCAATCTTCACCTTTGAAGGTGAGTGTTGGCTCTGGGAGTTTTAGTATTTTACGGAACAATTGAGGTGAAAGAGAGACGGGAGAATGGTCTTGAAGTTGAATAATCCGCTGACTTGGTATATATTTCTCAACGCACCAGGAAACCAGTTCCTTGCAGTCAAAAACCCTAGGAACATAGCTTGCACAAGCAATTCTATACGTCCAAATTACTTCCTTCTGAGAAGAAGGGGATGAATAGTAAGAATAATCTCTAGACCACTGAAAGTTCTGGTCCTCACGTCCAAAAATGTTCAAAGTATCTTCGCAGAATTGTTGTCAAGCTACTACTGCCACAAGTTGACGAGAGTGTTCTTTTAATCCAAATAATATTTGAAATGAGCGCTTGGGAGATATAATATAATCTTCTGCAAATCGTGCTTTAATGTGATTTGATAAGAAATCTCCTCGAGCCCCCCGCTTATCAATGACAATATTTACCGGACCTGCATGATGAGTTATTAGCATTAAACCATACTAAATGTATATTGGGAAAATGTAAAGGTGGCGAGGACGGACGAGAGCAATTAGGATTTGGGAATTTTTGTGAACCTGCCAACCCGCAAACCTGTGGTTGTGAAAGGTTGAAAATCAGCTAAGTGTTTTAATGCGGTCAGTCGAACTCAATATAGGTGAGATGAGATACTTAGGAGCTCAGGGAGTCCGATGGTCAAAATGTATATCGCGGATCTTTTGAGTGCAAAATGTATATCACGGAACATGGGATATGAAAGTTTGAAAAACCGCCAACCCAGGAACCCGCGACTGCAGAAACGGTTAAGTATAGGATGATACGGCGGTCGGTCGGACTCATGATATGGGGAATAGGAAGTGAGAACCCATGATTCTGCTAACCCACGAACCCACTGTTTTTTGAAAAAACGACTAAGTATAGTAATTATAAAGGGAGAGTAGAAGGGCGAAAAGAAAAGGGGAATTTGGATAAGTATAGAAGAGGGAAAAGAAACAGACAAAAGAAGTTGGGAGAATAGAAAAGGGGAGGGAAGTTTCGGAAGCAGAAATTGATCTCAACACCTCTGTATATGCATATTCTTACTCATTGCATATGTGAGTCCCTTATTAGACTAACCCTTATTACATATAGATTTAACCCCATATATGACCCGAAACGATAACCTCACGAGGATGTAAATCCCCCTGCATTTTTATAGAGGTGGTACTTCTCTTTAGATTTTCTTAGGATTTATTTATGTTCAAAATGTGGGACTTGACAGAATTTCGTCGTAGTGGTTCAAAAAAACATAAAAATTGCAAGAAAATAAAAGGGAAATGTTTTTTATTTCTTTTTAAAGAAAGTTCCTGAGAAAGGACCAAGAATCACACACTTCACACATTTAAAGCAAATAATCAAAATTTCCTCACATACATCATAGTTTAAGATAATTATTTTCGATCTCATAAAATAAAAAGAACATGATTTGCATGCATAAGAGAACTTTAACAGAGTGGACACATGGGAAACTCAAATAAAGATAATGATATATCAACCACAAATACTTTATATTTTGAAAACAAGCTTACAAATCAAAGTCGAGAATGTTCCCAAAGTAGCTCTCTCAAAATTTCTAAAAATATATATAGTTTGTTACATATTCTTTGAAATTGTAAATGCATTTGTCTTAAAGACTGAGATTGGGGCTCCCGCAGACCATAAAGCAAATAAATACAAGAAATAAGCTTTTAGAAGGGAGACGGTGGGCGGTAGAAGAACAACAAGACCTGGTAAGAAGAAAAAAGGACTTATCAGTCTTCAGTTAAACCTTTCTAGTGAAAGAGGTACAATAACTGGATGAAGGACTTGATAAAGAAAAAGAAGGATGTGATCAGCGTAAACTTACTATGATGGTCTCTCATGCTTTCATTTGCTTGCAGATGTCTTTTTATCGTTTTCATCAACAGTTACAGGAACTGTCTCAACTATTTCTTGCCCTTCATTGGTTAGTTTATCGATATCTTTCTTGAACCATTCTTTGATGTAACTCTTCATTGGTGCCACATTGATTTCATGTCGGATTTTGATGTTGAACAACTTTCCCTCCAAGTCTCTTAGATCAAGGGAAATGCCATGTAATGCTTCTTCAATGTCTTGATTTTTTATGAAGTAATCCACTAGCCAGTTATCTATGACATCCTCATCATATTCAATTATACCATAAATTTTTTCAACTGACAATCCTTTAAAAATCGAGACAAAGTCGTTGAAAACTTCATTAAAATGTAGGGAATATTTATGCCTCCACAACGCTTGGTACCAAAAGGTCACTGGGTCAAATTCACAATTAACCTTCTTGTAGATAGATAATTTAGGAAATTGACGGCAATGTGCTATCACAAATACCAAATAAGAGGCCATAAAGAATTTCTTATCTTTTTTGTATTGTGACAATTGGGAAGAGATTTCAATCGAAATTTGTTTTCCCAATCGAAAATAGCTTGCTCCTTTACAGTAAAATATAACATATAAGGAATCATATGAGAAATACTGGCGTTATTTTCTTGGTCGGTCACTCTGGTGAATAACCAAGCAATTTCCCGAAAGGCGTTTTTGAACAAGTTGACCTGCAACCTGGTAATATCTTCAGGGATGGTCGTGGGATTCTCCGAGAATTCAGGCAAGAGGTCCAGGCCATTGTCATGCTTTTTCAAGAAGTCCCTGCAATCTTCACCTTTGAAGGTGAGTGTTGGCTTTGAGAGTTTTAGCATTTCACGGAACACTTGAGGTGAAAGAGAGACGGGAGAATGGTCTTGAAGTTGAATAATCCGCTGACTTGGTATATATTTCTCAGCGCACCAGAAAACCAGTTCCTTGCATTCAAAAACCACAGGAACACAACCTGTACGAGCAATTATGAACGTCCAAATTACTTCCTTCTTAGAAGAAGGGGATGAAATATAAGAATAAGCTCTAGACCACTGAAAGTTCTGGTCCTCACGACCAAAAATGATCAAAGTATCTCCGCAGAACTATTTTCGAGCTACTGCTGCCATAAGTTGACGAGAGAGTTATTTTAATCTAGATAATATTGAAAATGAGCGCTTGAGAGATATAATATAATCTTCCACAAATTGTGCTTTAATGTGGTTTGTTAAGAAATCTCCTCGAGCCCCCCGCTGATTAATGACGATATTTACGGGACATGCATGATGAGTTATTAGCATTAAACCGTACTAAATGCATATTGGGAAAAGCGCGAAGGTCGCAGGGACAGACGAGAGCAATTAGGATTTGGGAATTTTTGTGAACCCGCCAACTCGGGAACCCGCGAACTTGTGGTTGTGAAAGGTTTAAAATCAGCTAAGTGTTATAATGCGGTCGATCAGACTCAATATAGGAGAGATGAGATACTTAGGAGCTCAGGGAGTCCGATGGTCAAAATGTAGATTACGGATATTTTGGGTGCAAAATGTATATCACGAAACATGGGATATGAAAGTTTGAAAAACCGCCAACCCAGGAACCCGCGACTACAGAAACAATTAAGTATAGGATGATACGACGATCTGTCGGACTCATGATATGGGGAATAGGAAGTGAGAAATCGTGAGTTTGACACGCGAACCCGTCATTTTTTGAAAAAACGATTATTGTATAGTAATTAGAAAGGGAGAGTAGAAGGGCGAAAAGAAAAGGGGAATTTGGATAAGTATAGAAGAGGGAAAAGAAATGGACAAAAGAAGTTGGGAGAATAGAAAAGGGGATTGAAGTTTTGGAATCGAGAAATGTTCTCAACACCTCTATATATGCATATTCTTACTCAATGCATATGTGGGTTCCTTATTAGGCTAACCCTTATTACATATAAATTTAACCCCATATATACCCCTAGTAGGGTCATAACATAATTTAAAAGCATTGACTTATGATGGCATTTTATAACCTTGAAAACTTCACATTCTCTTCAATAAAAAGGAAGAGTGAGGGTTAGGTGCCTCTAGTTGATGACCATGATGATGACTAAGGAAATCAGCTAGTTGATGTTAGGTTAATAAGTGGAGATATGTAAGTGATGATGCTCTTAATTCTTAGAATAGGTTTTAAGAATTATAGAGGTTTGATGGAGGATAATTTTCTTTGTAATGGTTGCTCCTCTATTAGAGAGAAGTCTAATGGTAATATTTGCATTGGCACACTTTGGTCCAATTCAAGTCACTCACGGCCTTGAGCGTGTTGGGGAGCACATGAGCCCAACATTTATCGAGTTTCGTTTATTCAACCCTTTATGCACTATATTGGCACATCTCTCATTGCAATTGTACCTACCAACATATGCACAATCAACATCAAATATGCAATGCACCAATGGTATTATCTTATCATTTGATTTACATAACACCACTAGAAATAACATCCAATCATGCACAAATTTTTGTAGTTGGGGGGATTGGCACACCAACCAATTTTAGTGATTAAAATTAACTAAATCTACATTGACATCAATAATAAAGTCAGAATGAGTCAAAGTTTACCCAATAAAACTACTTTCATGCAATACATTGGTTTTGACCCCTATATTATATTGGATCAAATATGATATATAATGATGACTTGGATTTATACCTAGACTTATGTCGAATTTTTAGCATGGTAGGTTTTGATACAATGACTACTCACCAAGTTGGTAAACATTACCATGGTGTATTTTGTGATGTAAAGAGGCACATTACATATAATGCTTAAA
>JASDQU010681486.1:0-46728 GCA_032191745.1 Picea mariana
AACATCTAGTGAGCATAGTTGTGCAATAATGCCTTGATGCCCCTTTTTCAATAATTTTGTCATGCCATTAGAGCTTATCACCTTACCAAGTTTCCCTGTGATAGCTCTTAACTCAATTTCTTTTCCTTCCAATGAAAATTTCATGAAAAGTTCTTGAAAATTAAATGCCATTGTTCCTAATGATTGTAACCATTGGATTCCTTGTACAACATATGCACCACCCATGCGACTATTCATTACATATTCCCCCATAGTAAGATTGATCTTATTGCATCTTCCTAAGAAATTGATAGTTCCTCCATCTGCAATCATTACTTGAAACTCTGGCGCTGGATATACAAAGCAATTGAGAGCTTTGACTAATTTATAGTGAATGAAATTATGAGTACTTCCAAAATCAATTAGGACTATTACCTTTTTCTTTTTGATGTATCCTTCGATCTCGAGGGTTTGAGGAGTGCTAATTCCAGCCAATGCATTACACGATGTCATGGGAGTCAACTCTTCAAATGAAATTGCTTCTATGTTTTCATATTGAGATGGTTCTTGTTCTTGTTCTTCTTCCTCTTCACAATCTAATTAGAATAATTTCTTCTCACCACACTTATGTCCCTTACTGTACTTGTTGTCACAATTAAAGCATAAACCTTTTGCTTTTCTTTCCTCCAATTATTGAGGTGTCAACCTTGTAGGTTGAGTTGTTTTAGAAGAAGGAGCATTGTTCTCTCTATAGATGTTAGGATTGGTCCTTCTAGTAGCCATAGCCATATTTTTACTTTCAACATTTTTTTCCACCTTAAATGCATTCTCCAATGATTTGGGTTCCCAAAGGAAAAGCTCATGTTGAATGTTATCCTTTAAAGTTCCTATGAATACATCAATAAAGTGCTCATCTGGAATATCGGTTACCTTTATATTCAATCTTTGGAAGTTCTCAATGTGCTTAGTAACTGAACCCTTTTGCTTGAGATTTATCAATTGGCTAAAGAAGGTATTGCTCCTTGTATCCTCGTAGTGTGCTATCATTTCCTCCATGAAAATTGTCCAAGTGACGAGTGATTTGTGAGAACAAAGCCATCGATACCATACAAATTGATTAGGTTCTAAATATAAAGAATTAATTCGTACCTTTTGTGTATGTGGCACATTATGGAGATCAAAGAATTGCTCCATCTGAAGTATCCATGTGATCGGGTCCTTTCCATCAAACTTCCTCATATCAAGCTTAGGAACATGACTGGTCTTCAAACCAAAGTTGGAGTTTCTCCATTCTTGATTCACCTTCCTTGTGTCCTCATCATGAATTTCATGGGATGCATTTTCACTTTCAGGTGTCTTCTCTGTTACGAAATTTTTCAATACTTCCATGATCTCCCCTTTTAAACCCTCCATCATCTCTTGTATTTCATCTTTTGTTACTATCTTCTTTTGTAAATCATTTATGTCCCTACACATTTCTTCACCTTCATCAAGAGTCCAAGTAGGATTTTCTGGAGGATTATTTGGTGTAGAAGTTCCCTCTTTGGGGGGCATGTTGGCCAAGTATCACTTTTGAACCTTGATTTTGAGGTGGTTCTACTAGACAATATTTCTTCTATTGTATCTCCCACGTTTAGACTCTTCTAGGTATGAAACTTTCTTTTATGTAGTTCTTTGATATTTGTTCTCTGCAATGCCATAGGTCTGATCAAAATTGGATGTGCCAAGTGGAATTTATGGTAACTTCCCCACAACTTGTCAATTGTTGTCCTTTCCAGGAGACCTCACTTGTATAGCGTGCCCTTGCACAAAATAATTGACATAAAATTCTGAAACTTGCACCAAAAATGATACAGACTATCCAAGATCCAATGAAATGAGTCCCACTCAATTTGGATACTCTAGGAAGAAGTTATGAGTGTTTTACCTGGAACACATTCTTGAGGCTAGTCAATAGGACTAGTCAAATTTCCTATCTTACACATGGTGTATCTACAAATTTAGGGTGTCCCAGAAGCTTAAATTTTTGCCACGTATACCTTACTAATTTTTGTGTATAGCCTATGGATTTTAGGGTCTGAAATATTACAAAAAAAAATTTATAGCAAAAATTCCGCAATGACTCAGTTCAGGATGATTCCATAACCCTATCTTGTACAGGATGTATCTCTGAAAGTATAAGGCCTCTAGAGCTGAATTTTGAACCCAAAGTACCTTGATCCGTTTACTAAATATCCTCCAAGCCATTTCTTCGGAAACATTGTAGAAAAAAAGTTATATCGAAAATTCCAAGGTGTCTCATATGTAGCAGTGAAACCCCAAGACCTTGAGCTCTAATACCATATGTTAAGAACCAAATATCAATATAGCATAGAAAAACCTTATAAAAAGTACTCAATGCCTTGAAAAAGAGGTAATTTTATATAATAATCCTCTTCGAGGGGGCAATGTCCTTTTACCCCACTTAAATGTTCAAGTACAAGATGATTCAAAATGAAAATGTCTCGTTGGTATATATAGGAGACTAGGAGGTATAATTATAAATAATGGCCTAAATCCGACATAAATAAAATAAAATTACTAATATAATATGCCCCAATTAAGGGGTAATGAGCCAATATTAGGGCTTAACATGTAGCCACCTGGTCTTGTGATTACATTTCTTCATAAACTCTACCTGGTCTAGAATCTCCTCCTCCTCCGGAGACACCTTTGCAGATCGAAAAACTAGAGCCACTGCCTCGTATTCTGAAAGGAGTACTCAAGTAGTCTACCCACAATCTAAATGCTAGAGCCACCTAGAATTACTCTATTGTTGAGGACCTAGGTCAAACCCCTTGTGCGATGTCGGCCTTGGAGGTACTCCAGGCGTATCCTTCATAGAGGAATTCCTTTCTATCTGCTTTAAGAGCTCTATACCCCAGTGGCTTGAATGTTATCAAGTTTGATGTCACAAATGTGAATCCTCTATTGCCTTACCATGTGGCCTTCCAAATCCACATGGGTTACTCGAAGTATACGATGAAGCGTGTGGTTGTTGATGAAGGTGTTGCAACATGTGTTATGTCCTTGATTTGTTGGAAAGATCTCGAATCTCTGAATCTCTCTCAGTCTCCAACCATGTTGACTTCTTTTCACAGTCATTCCTTCCACCCTCATGGTATTCTTCCTGCCTTTCCGATCGAGTTAGGTGGGAAGATGATAGAGATGGATGTCGAGGTGGTTTATGTGCCCCTCGAATATAAGTTGTTACTAGAAGATAATTGGACTTATTCTATTACTGTTTTCGTATCGTCCATCTTCCACACTCTTTGTTTCCCTCATGATACGAATATCATGACAATTGACCAGTTCTCCTTTGCGTATGCTAGCCCCAGTGCATCTGTTGGACCGTTTATTCCTGTGGTCGACAATTCTCAACTAACAACTAATAATATCGGTGTCAGAATGTATTCATCCCTTATGGGTACCTTTGACTTCATGGCACCAATTCACCATGTTTACGCCATGTCTAGTAGGCTGATTTTGTCAAAGAGGTATGTTCCTTTCTACACTTCCTATTTTAACTATCCTTGGACCCTACCTTCCTCGACTGCATCTTGTGAAGGTCAGTCACATGTTGGAATGTGCATTCCACTGTCGGAAATGAAGATAGCATATCAAGTTATTATTGACTCTTCCTTCGATCCTGATCCTAATACCTTGCAGATGGACGAGGAGGATCCCGTTCTTAAGACCATGTGGGCCGCTTCATCGTATTGTTCACAAGACTGTCGTGATGAGCCTTTACTCTCATATGAAGCTATCATCGAGGCCATCAATGGTTTTGACAAAACTTGGGAAGATATGCATCATTGTTCTTATTTTCTCCTAGAGCTTGCCAGAATCGAACAAGATGAATTTCGATCTACTCTGAGCGAGATAGTCGGTCACGTCATAGTTCCACTTGATATGCACGACATTTATGTCAAAGGAAACATGGCAAGTATCTCTCCTACTGTCATGATCGATATCTCTCATACCCCTGGAAATATTGAAAATGTACACATCGGTGCAGATTGTTCTCCAAAAGAAATCCTGATCTACATTGATCTCTTCAAGGAATTTTGAGATGTATTTTCTTGGTCATATGAAGAGATGCCAGGAATCGACCCTCGAATTGTCAAACATGATATTAAAACTTACCTGAATGCTAATCTTGTTTGACAACTTCTTAGAGCTGTCAATCCCCAGAAGGCCCCTGCTATTAAGGTAGAGGTGAGAAACTGCTTAATGTTGACTTTATCTACCCAGTTCCCTTAACTGAATGGGTATCCAATCTCGTTCATATGAATAAGAAGAAAGGAAACATCCATGTATGCATGGAATTTCATGACCTGAACAAAGATTGTCCTAAAGACAACTCCCCGACACTTTTCATCGATCATATTATCGACGAGTGTGCGGGAAGCAAAGTTTTTTCTTTCATGGATGAATTTTCAAGGTATAACCAAATTTAAATTAAACCCAAGAATCAACATAAGATGAGATTTATTTTTCCTTGGGGTACTTTCGCATACCAGAAGATGCCTTTCGGCCTTAAAAACGTCGGAGCAACCTTCCAACATGCTATGACCTTCGTATTCCACAATCTTAAGCATATAGTCGAGGATTATCTTGACGATCTTACTACTCACTCTCATAAGAGAGTGGATCACCCTAAGCACCTTCGACTAGTTTTTGAAAGATGTCTTCATTACAAAATCTAGTTAAACCCTCATAAATGCATAATTTGCGTTAGGTATGGACGTCTTCTAGGATTTTTAGTCTCTAAGATTGGGATCATGGTAGATCCGTTAAAGGTTGAGGAAATACTTTGATTGCCTCCACCGTGCACTATTCGACAACTTCAAGGTTTATAGGGGAAAGATAACTTTTTACGTCGGTTTATAGTAAACTTTGTCAATATTACTAAGGGTTTCATGCATCTTTTGAAGGAAACCCCTTTTATCTGGGATGAGAGGGACGAAGAATCCTTTGATGCTTTGAAGAAAGCCTTGGAGTCGACGCCTCTACTAAAGTTTCCTGACTATAGTAGGTATTACTTGATTTATGTCACTGCATCTGAAGAGATGATTGGTATGGTTTTGGTTCAGGAGGATGATGAGCTCCGTGAGCACGTCATCTACTATCTTAGTCAAAACTTATTCGGTCTTGTCCTCAAATATTCTCACGTTGAAAATCTATCTTTGACTTTCGTTCATGAAGTCCAACAATTATGCCATTATATATTGCTTTGAAAAACTATTGTGGTTGTCAATGTCAATCCATTTCGATACGTATTTACCAGATGTATCATAGGGGGAAAATAAAATAAATGGATTTTCATTTTACAAGAATTCGATCTCGATTTTGCTTTTGTGAAATCCAAGAAATCACTAGTCTTTGTATAGATAATATCTGACTTCCCACAATTGGAAAAGGATGTTATTCATGTTGATTCTTTTGCAGATGAACACATTTTCCTTATCTCGTCGCCTGAACCCTGGTATGGAGACATTGCTCTCTATCTTCAAACTTTGAAGTTCCATCAGCATATCTCACGAGATGACCGACAGCGTGTACAATACCAAGCTAAGAATTACCTTATCGTCGATGACACTCTGTATTGTTGAGGAATAGACAATATCATGTGTCATTTTTTAACTTACAAAGAAGTTGATTTAGTTCTAAATGATTTCCATAGTGGGGCTTGTGGTGGTCATATATCCGGGCTTGCGACAACCCAGAAAATTTTGCGAGCCATTTATTTAAGGTCGTCTATATTTAAATATTTCATTGAAGTGGTTAAGAAGTGTCACCCCTGCCAGGTGTTCACTTATAAAATGCGCTTACATCCAACCCCTCTCCATCCATTCATTACCATTGGTCCCTTCACCAAGTGGGAGGTGGACTTTATGGATTTCAACCCAACTTCGGTTGGGGGGAATCATCACATTATCGTGGCTATAGACTACTTTACTAAGTGGGTTGAGGCCATGCCTACAGTTAAATCCAACGGGAAGACTGTCGCATTCTTCGTATTCAATCAAATTATCTCCAGGTTTGGTATCCCAAGTGAGATTGTCACTGATCATGGCAGTCACTTTCATAAAGAAATGATGGAAGAGATAGCATCGAAGCTAGGGTTTAAGCATGGTCATTCATCCCATTACTACCCCTAGAAAAATGGATAGGTAGAGGCCGTCAACAAGTCTCTCAATACCATTTTGCAGAAAACTGTCAGCCAAAACAAATCTGACTGGCATATTATACTATATCCTACACTCTGGGCATACCGAACCTCAATCAAGACTGCCACTGTATTTTCTCCTTTCAAGTTAGTATATGGTGTGGGTTCAATCTTACATATTGAATGTGAAATACATTCTCTTATATTTGTAGTCGCGCTCCTCCCTGACACTTCTGATCTCGAGCGACGCCTCGTACACCTAGAGCGCCTTGATGAGAAGTGTCGAGATGCCTCTACGACTATCGAAGAGAATAAAAGATGTGTCAAGGTCCAATACGATAAGTCTGTATGTCCTCGGTTGTACTCTGAGGGTGACTTGGTCCTTTTATATGATCAAGCCAAAGAACCGTTGGGGGTAGGCAAGTTCAAACCCATGTGGCACGGTCCCTATATCGTGCGACGTGTCTTAGAAAAAGGAGCCTATGAATTAGAAGATTATGAAGGGACATGTTGGCTGAGCCTAGGAATGGTCTCTACTTGAAAATATATTACGCTTGAGACCCAATATTTGGCATAACTCTTTGTATACTAATGTAATTTAGTGTGTATATCGTTTCCCTTTATTTTTGTCTTCAACTTTCTTATCGAGTTTTCCTTTGGTTGGGAGATGTCAACGGAGTCTTCGTTCTACCTAGGATTCACAGATAGAGCCAGTCGTCATACACAAAACTTGGCTTCCATCTCTTGGGTGGTTTACTCACCCAAGGGTCTATTGGTGTCTTCAGGTGGTGTATGCCTAGAGCCATCTACGAATAATGTGGTCGAATATAGCATCGTTATAGAACTTTTGCGCGATGCCATTTTACATCGTATTGTCTCTTTTGAGGTTCACCTGAATTCCCAGTTAGTAGTATGTCAGTTGAACGAAAGTTACCATGTGTGAAACCCTACATTACTTTGACGATTCCTATGGGTACGCATTTTAGAGAGAGAATTTGATTTTATTACTTATCATCACATACCTAGGAGTTCTAATTATGTATCTGATGCTTATGCTAATTTCGTTTTAGATTGAAATTTGTCACATAAAAAAATAAAAGGAAACATTCTTATCAATGTACACATTGTAATATAAGTAAAGCCGAAGAACCATGTTTTATATATATTTCAAAAAATATGATGTTTATAATACAAAATTGGCGCTAACACCCTCAATACACATATACATCCGATAATACAAAATCCATGAAATCTATGCATGTGGCATATGATGTGTGTCATGATAACAAACCATGGCGCGTGCGAGACACCAAAAGAGTCACACCCAAGCTCTGGGCATGCCAGCCACCTACTGTTGCATGGCCTTCGGCAGATCCTCTACCTAAACCATCGAAATCCTATGTGTCAAACGAGACAGGTTTCCCTATATGTTTTGAAGGACTCTCTCTTCTTCTCCTCCCACCACCTCACCTCCCCGGTGCCTTCAACGATGTCGTGGAATCCTGTCTAGTTTTCATGGACCTACGGATATGTCACATACGTGCGTATTTAGTACTTAAACATCATCCAAAAATATTTTTGTTTTACTGTACAAAACTATAAAAAAATTGAAATATTTAAAAAATTTGACATACCTATGTCCCTGTAGGAAGTCCTTGGTGGTAATGGCATGTCATGGTCTCCTTTGAATTCGATCCCTGCATAGGGGTAGTCATCCAGAGAAATGACCTATCATATCCACTAGTAAAAGAAATCATCGTTGTAGAGTGTGGGCACCCTACCTCCCCCTTGACATCTCATCACCTCGGTCCATCGTGCCATGGATGGATCATGAGGTCCTGGAGGAATGATATAAACTCTAGGTCCCAAACCTGGAACCTACTCAAAGAAAAATATACACAATATAGAAGCAAACCCGAAGTTCCTCTTATCACCCTGTTTGCATTCTGTCAACTGGCTCTTCATATTAGCCAGTAGCGAGGTGCACCAATCGTACACTGTGGGTTTGAAACACTCTAGAGAGTATAACATAAGTGGCCTCAATGCCTGGTGTAACGAAGTTGATCCTGTGATCCAGGTCAAAATGAGGACAACAATCCTGAGGCTTAGATTGTTTATCGCTCGGATGGGGAGTTGACTCTCGACCTTCTCGGTCAGTGCTATACAGTGAGCATCTATGTACTCTTTTATCTTCATGCCGCTCCCAGATCCTCGGGATTTGAGGTTCACCACCTCACCCCAAAATGAAAACTCATTCAAGAAATATATATCCTTGACTTCAATCCCTAATGTTTTCCCATCAAGGTTGAAGCTCTCATTGTCTAGATCCCAATAATCCATGAGCAAATGTAGAAACCTCACTTGGGTCCTCATCCCTTTGAGTGCCCAAAAATTCTACAAATTGCATATTTTGAAGGCCATTTGGGCCCCTAGATCTCTTTCCACAACAACATCTACCTCCTCATGTTCCCTTTCCCTCCATTCTAGCACCATCCTGTGAGAGAAATGTCACTTTTTGAGTTAGCAACCATAAACAACTTTGTTTATGGACATACACGCGGGATGCAACATTCACAGTTGCATATATGGATGAGTATATGTTGGTTGTCTTTTATACAGCCATGTATAACCATGCGTATACACGACCTGATGAATGGTAGCCTGCGTACATGTATACCTCTAATTTGTGCCTTAAATAACATAAAAATTGAAACCTAAATACAAAATGTAATCCACTAGAAAGGAATAGGAGGGGAAGAGGACTTACCTGGTCTAGACAATCGCTGATTCCGTCACTCGATGCTCCCACAATTGCCAGTTGAAGATAAGAGGTAATTTGGTCCAAAACTCATTATTTGGGTAAAAAAGTCAAATGATGGAGTAAAATTTGGTTTTTATTACTATTTATAGCAATTTTTACCCACTTTGCATAGTTTCAGATTGTATTTCTACCCAATGGACTAATACAACAGTGGATTGAGTTGGTTTTTGTAGTTTTCACAAGGGATTCTTGTAGTTTTTAGCGTTCTGTTGACCATTTGTAACTACATACATGTATTTTCGCTACCCAACATATTGGATAGGTATCCATTCCATCATGCACACTTGCATTGTCCTATAATTGTCAGTCATATGCCTTAGGTATGAACCCATTTTTTAGCGACACAGAACCCCCCATCTACTACAAGATGTGTTGTTATCAAATGGTAGAGACTTACCAAAGATGGGTACCCTAGTTAGATTCTCTGCGCCATTTGCGCCATTTGGTTCCCATGCAGAGATTTTTCTGTAGGAACTGGAGTCCCTTACAACTAATACATGAATTTATGTTGAGCCTCATTTCTCACTCATAAACATGATGAACTATACCTAGAGGACTCTCAGGCAAGTTTGATTTAAGCCCTTTTCCGAATCATTTTCAAAAAGCAAAAAGATTGTTGAGTGAGCTTGTCTCTTTCACACTCATAAATTGGATTTGAAAGGATGTCTATTTGGTACAATTTTATCACTTTTTCAAACCAAGTAGACTAAAATTATGAAAAAGGACATTTTTTAGCATTAAGTTGCGATTGCATCTCATGCCCTTGTTTGCAGTAGTGAGCCTATGACTAGTTCTCTCTTTGCATTATAAACCGTTTGCCTTAACATTTTTGCATCCTCAACTAAGCAGAGCCTCTTTTATATCCTTTGCAACTTGAAACCCTATACCCAGGAGGGAACATTCCCCGAGTGTCCATCTCCCACATGCACCTCCTTGCATTGAGCAGAGGTATGTTCCACTGCTAGAGCTAGTTTTCCTTACTTGCGACACTCATTTCCTCCTCTGTATCATAGCATTCATTTGACTATGAAAAAAAAAAAAAGACGAGCAGGAAGGGAGTATTATCTTATATTGGCAATAGTCGTGTCGCCTTTGAATGGAGTACAAAATTGTTGAGTCCACTTTTCATCATAATTTTGGGTTTAACATGGCCTTAGGAAGTTGAGATCGTTACAGAGAGTTTACTCCCCTGAGAAGTTACTCTTCTAGTCCCTATGAAGAATTTGATTGATGCCTCCTGCATCTAATGGTTTCATCATTGAGTCTATGCTGCCAGAGTCTTCCATATGCCTCATGCTTTTTTTCAAAGGATGTCTATCAACCTGTGTCGACCATTCCTCAGAACTCTTGACTTTGCATGTCGGCCATACCTTGAATTTGTCTCAGAATCACATGAAGTTGTAGTTCTATTACGCACCTTGGTCCTACTTTCCTCATTGGTAGGTAACCTTGAACCCAACAGTCGACATTTCATCACTCGTCATTGACTAGGTGGTTTCCCTTGTGTTCGACGACAAGAAATCTATTCACACATTGGGATTCATGCAGTGTCTTGGATGCCATTAGCCTTATTGGTGATTTCCTTGCCTTTGTCAAAAAAATTTCCTCACTGGCTGTTATTCAGAGGGTCTTTTTCATGTACCACTTGCACTTGGCACACGTGAAAGACGCACACGGTCATTGGTTCATGAACATGTTCTTTGTTCGATTTCATCCAAATGATCAAGCTCCTTCTTTGTACCTCGTGCTAAATGTTGAGAGATTCCTTAATTCTCTCCTTTTAGTGGGTCTCCTTTGATCAACTCGATCTCATCTATTCTGGAGACAAGACCTAGAGTCCTATGAGTACCTAGAGGCTTGCAGTCATTAGTGGCATGTTCTCTCACCATTGACAGTTGGGAATACATCAATGTTCCCTGATCTATGTATTCTTCAAGTGTTCGACCCCGAATCCTTTATTTACACTTGTAATAATGTACTTGATGCCTTGATACCTACTTTCATCATCGGTAGGTTGTCTCATGTTTGTTAACGGTATACCTCAATGACTGGTAATCAAACGAAGTCTCATTGTGTTTGACCTAAACTCCTTTATTCATACGATGTAAACTTGCACCTTTGGAGGATTGTGTTGAAGACTTGAAGACATCAGTATGTAGAAACAACTTTCCTGATTTGTTGCTACCTTTTCATTGGACCAGTACCTGTGTGACATCTGTGATCATGGCAGATCAGATTGTACTCCATTGTATACAAATATCTTCAGATTCATTTTGAGACTGGTTTTACTGGGCCTTGTTCGTGACTATGAAAACCTTTGGCATGTAGCCACATTTGTGTTTTCCTATTCATGGCCATGGACAGGTGTTTGGTATATTTTCACATGGATCAACAGTGTAATTCAAATTGGCATCCATGTATGCAAAGTCATTACATATTTCAATGAGCAACTAGTTCTTCCAGCTGTGTCCCCATTACTCCAATTCTGGGTTTTTATAATGTATTTCATCCATCAAAGATACTCCTTTGACCTCACACATTAGGGGGCATCTGTTAGAGAAAGATTTGCCTCACCCCATGCAATCTTTCACATAAGGCCTTTTTCCATTTCCCTATGTAGACTTGAAATCCCTTTTTTCAAATCCTAGAGCTAAAAATCTAATTTTTTCCACATATACACACCTTGCCTACTATACAACATGTGTACATGCAGTTTTCACCATTATAGCCTGCGTACATTGGGAAATGTGCCCAAAATTGAAAAATGATGTTGGGTTTCCATGTTACGTAATGAGATCAATGATCCTTGGCCTTCCATATACTGGAAATGTTCTAACTCGGCCCTTCAGTTCCACTTGAAGGCTATAAATGGGCCAAATCAGAGCTATGGAAAAGAAATAAATAATTCAAGTTTGAGAGAAAAGTTACTCTAGAGAAATTATTCACTTCACATTGAGTCTGCATCCCTTTGTCCTTTAAGTCTGAACACATTGTTCAGCCCCCAAGATCTTCCCTTACTATATGAGAACTTCATTGTCTCTCTTATATGAGCTTTCCTTTGGTGGAGGATTGAAGTGGTGGAGGTCTAGCTAGAAGGAACTTAGATTCTTGTTTCTGATTCGTGGTGACAAAGAAGTCTGTAACTTATTCACTTTTGTTGATTATATACTAATAGAAAAACTCTTTTCTTGTCCAATCAATATCTTGAAAATATTTGAATTATTATTTTGTGGGTGTATTTGTTATGAATTTTGATGGATTATGTTATTGAATGTGGTTACATTATATATTATCACCATATGCTTGTGTTTCTTGGTTGTTGAGGACTAGTTGCAGGTGTATCACTTTGGTTCAAGTGCTCAATGGTGGACTTCATCGAACATCCAGATGAGGTAGGCCTTTTATCTTATCTTTCTAGCATATTTGTCTATATATCATACTTGAGAATAGAGTTTATTTATGAATTCATTTCCATCTATTGTGGTTTACCCCTATCCATAGAGAGATTTTTCTCGTAACAGTTCCAGGTAGAACTAGAGAAGAAGGAAGACACCTAGAATTCAAACTATGAATAACTAGAGAAGATGATCACTGAGTTAAAGGTTCAAATAGAAGAAGACAAAAGAATCAAAGAAGCACTCAAATAACATCTGGAAGAAAAGGATAGGACAATTGAAAATTTGGAAGCATAGGTTGTTAGATTGAGAAAGGACTTCAACAGAAAAAAATGCAGAACAACTCAAACGTTTTGGATAATATTATCAACAATCAAAGGACACATCACGACAAGTCTAGGATAGGATACAATCAGAAAGAAAAATGTTCAAGCTCCAAAAACACAAATGAAGAAAAAAAACCAAGAAGCTATGCAGAGATAGTTAGAGGAGACAAGAATTTTTACAGGAAAGATCACAGGGACACTCCTTCACCTAGAAGATTCATATTTTAGAATCAACGACAATCAGAAACAAGTAGGCCTCAGGAAGAAGAAGGATTTAGAAGAGTAACTCCTTTCAGAATATATTCATCTCCCAGGTATCAAACTATATGTTTTGGTTTATGTTATTCATGTAATAATTTTGGAAATAAAGTTGTAAATTGCAGAGCTAATGGTAGGAACATAAACAACTTTGAAATTCATGAACAAAATGGTTATCGAAGAAGGCCTAGTGAAACAAAAGGAAGAAGCTACAATAGGTTTGAATCATTGATCACTGAATGCTACAAGTGAAAAAACTTTGGACACATGGCTAGAGATTGTAGAATGATAGTCCATCCTAGAGAATCACATCATAATGGCAAGGATCATAGATAGGAACCTCAACAAAGAATATGGATAAGAAAGTAGAATCATTTTAACAATGAAGAATGCATACTTGCTCTACAAGATAAACACAAGAAACATGACAGGTATGTTGATAGTGGTTGGTCAAAGAACATGAAAGGTGATGAAGACAAGTTTCTTACATTGATAAAGGAAAGAGATGGATCAGTCTCCTTTGGAAATCATGAGTCAACTAGAATCATTGGAAAGGGCACATTCAGAATTGGAAACAAGAATACCAAGGAAAAAAGCGTTCTACTAGTGGAATATATGAAACATAATATTCTAAGTGTAAGCCAAATGTGTGACCAAGGTCATAAAATTACGTTTGATTCATAGAAGTGAGAGATAAGAAAAGAAGGATCAAGAAAATTGATTGCAACAACTACAAGAACTTCAAGCAACATATATGTATTAAGTGAAATTGTAAATGAAAAGTGTTGTCTAGGAAAGGAAGATGAATTTTGGCTATGTCACAAAATAATGGATCACATAAAATTCGATAATCTCGTCAAAGTCATAAAAAATGAATAAGTCGTAGAAATGCCCCAAATCAAAAAGCCAACCAACACATTATGCAAACATTGTCAACAAGGAAATCAAGCAACGACCAGATTCAAATCAAAGGAATATTCCACAACAAGACCATTGGAAATTATGTATATTAATATAGTTGGACCAACTATAAAAAAGGGTTTAAAAGGTGATAAATACATTATGTTACTGATTGATGATTATACATGAATGAATGCAATTTGTTTTCTCATGAAGAAATCAGAAGCATTTGAAAATTTCAAGGTATACAAGGAAATGGTTGAAAATGAAATGGATTCAAAAATCAAAAGTTTTAGATCAGAAAATGGAGGAGAGTTTACTTCAAAGGAATTTATGGATTTCTACAGCAAGCATGGAATGAAAATGGAATTCTCTGTCCCTAGGAAAACTCAACAGAATGGAGTTGTTGAAAGAAAGAACATGACAATATAGGAAATGGCTCGAACAATGTTAATGGATTATAAATTGAGAGATGTCTTTTGGACACATGCATTGCATACAATCGTTCACATTCAAAACATAGTAATGCTAAAAAAAATAGTGACAAATCTCCCTACGAGCTATGGAAAGGGAGACTAGTAAATGTGAAGCACTTCAGCGTGTTCAGAAGAAAATGCTACATCAAAAGAGAAGATGGAAGAATGGAAAAGTTTGACTCTCGTGTGGACAAAGGTGTACTTATTGTTTACATAAGTACAAGGAAAGCATGAAAGTGTTAAAATTTGTTAGCACTCTGTAATTCCTAGAGTTTGTTAAGGGTCGAAGAATTTGACAGAGGTAACTTACCAAAACTACTTTTGAAACTGAGATCTAGCCCTGCCAGTTTCATAGAGGGATCTCTCTGTAGGATTTAGATCTATTTAAGTTTTTAGATATTAGGATAGTTAAAATAATCTGATTTTGTTGTTTTGTTTATAAAGGTTGGCTGAAAGATTGCATTAAACATCCATTGTGCTATGGGGTCTGTATTAAATATTAAGATCAGATACAGTTTTTTATAAGATTTCTTCACAGGGAGAGATAGTGAGAATGTCGGATCTATTGGAATTAAAAGTGGTGAAAAGATAGAACAGGTGAGAGATTCAATCAACAAAAGAAGCAGTTAAGAATATCTTTACTTAATATCAAATGAGTAACATGTAGATCGCTAAAGACCAGAAACAGAGTGCACGAGACAAATTATGTTCACTAACTTCCTTTAAATGATTAGAAGTAGAAAAAAAAATGATTGCATAGTAAGATAAACATTAACAAAGCAATATAAACATCACCAACATCCAAACACAACAATCCTGTGAATAGCCTTTTTATTACTGGTCCATCTTCTTGAAAATATTACAAAGATAGCTCCTTGGGCACAAAAATCAACCATCAATACTTCAAAGTGAGAAGTATTTATACAACAATTACATATGATCCTATCATTAATGATCAAGATATTGTGGAGAAAAAATATAACTACCTAGATTAAAGATTACAAAATAATAGAAATGTAGATGATCTGTTCGAATCCTTGTTGTTGATTCTAGGGGAATTAGTTAGTGATTCATCAACTTGACTTTGACTGTCTTCCTCATGATGACTCGGATATCCACTTCACCTTTACTCAAGTAAAGCACATAGGTATTCCCATCTCTTTTGACTAGGGATGGAAACCTTGATTAACCTTCTGTATGTTTCACCCATCTCAGTGTACCTGGAAAATGTAGGATTTGTGATGAAAATGTATTTTATCTCATGTTGGATGCTCAGGTCCAACTTTAACGTTTCTAAGAAAGCCTTGCCAGTAATGCTCCTTTGTATGCCTGCAAATTTAGAACCATCTTTTGCTACTGCTAGGATCTTCTGCTTGTAGTCGGATAGAGTGATGAGCTTATCATTGATCAATAGAAAACTTGGAAGTCCCTTCTTGTACAGTGAGTTGACCTTGCTGAAAAATATCTACACTCCAATGTCCATTGTCTGAGCTTTCTCCTCGAGTTGCAGCATCAATCCTTTCTTGGTCAAAACCTTCTTGACGTCAAGGATGGTTTATGTCATGTCTTCAATTTCCAATGCCTCTAGCTCTTGTTTGGTATTGGAGTTTAAGAACTTGATGATTCCAGTGGCCTCTGTGGGCCTTTCTCCCAATTCTTCCCTTATCTTGTCAATTGCCTGTCTGGATCTCTGTACTAATTCATGTTGTTCAAACACAATTTGTATGAGTGGCCAAATATCTATCATTGACTTGTTGATGTCCATCCAGTTGTTTTCCTTGTCTTCTAACAGTGTCCTGGCCATGACAGTCTCCTTCTGCAGCTTCTATATTTCTTGAGTGAGTTTTTGTGATTTGTGCATTTCTGTTTTGTAGCTGGACTGGAACATGGATTTCAGTTTCTTGAGTTTATTAACCTCTTCTTGCAATCTTATGATTTCTTCTCCTTGTAGGATCATGTCCTCCATTAACTTCACCAATTTCTCAGATGCATCTGGAACTGTCACTAGAATGGCTGATGTAATTTATGTTGTTGTGGGTGTTGTTGTACTAACTCCTCTGAGAGGAACTTATTCTAGTGGGATGAAAGTCATTGGCACACTCTGTTCCTTTTCTTTGACCAACTTATCTAGATCAGCCTCCATCTCCTTTATCTGTGCATTTTGTTCCATTATTAGCTTCAACATCTCCTAATTGTGGCATTCACTATCAGTCATTTACTTTGCTTGTGAATCTTCAGTGGTGAGGAGTTTTAATTGTTTCCTCAGAAATGCTATGTTAGCATTTTTCTTCTTTAGTAGTTCCTCGACTGCTTTAACATTGGATGGATCATAGCCAATTTTCAGTACCATCTCCTCTAGGTATATGATCTTATTATCCTGGTCTAGAGAAGATATATTTTCCAGCTTCAATTGAGACTAGACATTGTTCAAGGATACCTGCAATTTTGCAGTAGTTAAGGATGTATTTTCCAAGGTGTAGAAAATCATCAACCATGTTTTCCTATTCATGTCCATTTGATCAAATGGATGCACCTCTTTTACATCAAATTCAAATTTTTCCCTCGTGTAATTAGAAATTGTCTAGGGATGAGGAACATGTGCCTGAAAAAACACCATGTGGATCCTTCCTTTCTCTGTGTCGAAAGAAGATAGTAACCTATGTTGTGTTGTAGATGTTTGCTTCCAAAATTGTGCATAGGTGTTGTTAGTCAACAACTCATTGTTTTGTTTGATTAACTTGTACTTCTCAAAGATATTAATTTCAGCAGGCTCTTGTGAGGACTTAGATGACAGTGTGATATCGACTTGCCTTTTGAATGAGGAAGTGGATACTATGTGTTGGATTCCTGAGAATACTGATGAATGTGGTCCCTCCATAACTATGGTGGACTGGGTTTCTTCTTCTCTAGACCTGTTAGGTGTATGAATAATCTTGGTCCTCTTACTGTAGACTTGGAAGTCTTCTTCTGACACTTCTGTGACTGAAGGACATATCTCTTTTATGGCTCTCTTCTCTGCTTATACCTGTGGAGTGCTGGTATGTGAAATTTTGGCAGGAGAAGGCTGTTGTTCTATATCTAGCAAAGTATTTTCCTGCCACTTTGTCTGATTCATGAATCTTTCAATTTTAGGATTTGGCACATGAGCATAAGGAGAGATCTTGTTTTTAAGCCTGGTTTTTTCTATAATGCCACAGGGGTCATAATGCCATGGGAATCTTAGTCTGAGATTCATTTCCTTTAAAATACTATTTCCTTCTTCCCCTGCATCTCTATTGTTTCAAATGAAAGAACCTATCTAGCCTTTGATCCTGAGTTGTTGCTTCTTATTGAATGCCACAAAGTGGATGTCATTAGAGTTGATTATCTATCTGATGTATTCCAAGGAAAATATTTTGAAAATAAGGTACTTAGGTAGCTTGTAAGAAGGTAACTCACACCCATAGACCCTGATTTCTGTATGGTTCTGGTAAAGTTACCAGTCCCATGTTTTGGCTAAGTCTAACAGGTGCATAATCCTTTGGACTTCCTCATTTATTCTTGGTTTTGTTCTTTTGTTGAGCATGCATACCACTGGATGGTAAATTTTGTCAATGAACTGTTTGAAGCTGAAATCTGATGATTTCTTCCTTACTATTGATGTCCAAGAGGTCACTGGTTGAGGATTTCCATATTGATCCAAATTCTAGAGGGTGAAGGTGAATTTGTCTACCTAGAAGAAGAGGAACAGGTACACCAACACTGAGGAGTACCTAAACATTCCTTCTGTGGAGAATTTGAATAGTTTTTCATGTATATTTCCGGCTAGGAACCGACTGTAATAAAATTGTGTAGTAGCCTTTTCTTCAGTGGAGAAAATGGATAGGAAACCCAGAATCGGTTCATCTACCCATTCATCGGAATAGTATCCTAGCAAGAAACATAGGGATGAAATGATATGGTTTCCTTTGAATGAGAAGATTGAAGAATGACATGAGGGATTCTTTTTAGGCAACTATGAGAGTTTAGGTAGGAAGATTTTAAATATTTGAGCTCTCTATGGAAAAGACTCTTTCTGGTAGAGCTTAGTCGGGATTTCAATGGAGAAGAGGGAGGCAGAATTAGTTCTGGGTATCTACAGCATTTGGTTTATTGTTTCTGGGGTGATGGTGAAAAAAATTTCACCAGATGAAGAAACAATGGCACTTTGGCCAGGAAGGTAGTGAGATTGGAATTTTAAGGCAAACTCGGGGAAATGGTAGGTCCATGGAAACATGTACAGTGGAAGATTGGACTCCCAGAGTCGGATCTCATTGCTCTGGTCTAGGAATATGTCTTTGAGCCAAAAGTGTAATTCAAAGAAGTCAAATTCACACTTCAGATCTACAATTCGATAATCTTTATCGTCTAAGGGGATGAAATCCAGGTCGATGGGAGGAGGGAGGAAAGGATTTTCTTTTGTTTCGGTGGATTTAGACTTGGGCACCATGTTTAAAAATATATCTGCAAACAAAAAAGGATGTTGTCTGTGATTACCAGGTTTAATGGCGCTTGTCGAGTGTGAGTTCGATGGCGGTTATCTTGAAAATGGGAAATAGTGGTGTCGTCGGTGTATGGATCGGTGAACAGTGAAGGAATGGTGAAAGAATGGATTTAAATGGTGGAACAAGGTGTTTGTTATGGAGCGGATGATGAGTTGGATGGGTAACAATCACGAGGAAATGCATTGATTTCCCAACGGATGGATGGAGGTAACATGGGGGATAATGAATGGCCAATGGGTGGATAGGATGTGATGTGTGATGAGTGAGTGGAGTGTGAGGTGTTGACATGGTAGTGGAGTTTGGCGGCAGAGTGCAGTGATGGAATTGAAGAGTGGTTTGGCGGTATATTGGAGGGAGGCGGGNAGGGGTGTCTGAGTAAACATGGAGTTAATAGGTTATGAGGGGCCTGCACGGGAAAAAACACCAACTTGAACCCCCCCCCCCACCATTAAAGGCATAAATGTCGGGGGGGTCCAACTTTCACTGCTGACCATTGATCTGAGCGCACCGAAATAAACTACTGTAAATTGTGTGCTCTTTAGCCGCAACACACCAAAGCTGTCAAATCCTAATAGACTTAGAATAAAAACATTTTTTGGGTCTTGTCTATCTCCCCTTTCTTTATTTTGCCACCAAGGGGTCAAAAACACATTAGATTAACTCAAAACAAAGGAATTTAATCAACCTTTTACACACTTTTATTAAAACAAAACATGCTAACCTATATCCTAATCTAATTACCTAGCCCATTAACCCAGATTAAACTGTTTGGTCAATAATTACTCTAACCTAAGATATTTGGCCAAGATTAGACTGTTTGGCCAAACTTATTCACTATCCTCTCTAATTTGTCTAAGATTAGACTATTTAGCCAAATTTATTCATTATCCTATCTGCATAAATTTTAAGGGCTTGATCATGGTTAGACATTATGAATCAAACCAGATTATTCCATGGGGTTTTATCCTTTTTCTCTTTTTCCATTTTCATACCCTCTTTTGTTTTTCTATATTTTATATTTTTCTTTCTTTCTTTTCTTTTCTTTTTCTTTTTCTCTTTTTTTTTCTTTTATTTTGTAAATCATTTTCAAAATAAAATATTATTTACAATACAATGCAACTAGAAGAAGAGATTAGAATCACCAGGTGATCATATGAAACATAGGGTTATAATAGTGTCTCCACTTGGGGATGGTGCTCTCCTTGTGAGGTTCCAATAACCAGCTACATGTTGCCTCGAATCTTCTTCTCTAGTGTTTTTTCTACATGTTGATTAGATTTATTCTGATTGTAAATCTGGTGGTCTATATCAGTGGCTTAGGGCCTTCTCTTCGGGCTTCAACCACTTTACCAAAAACACACACACATCACATAATAGTAAAAATGGTTTGTACAATGAGATGAGTGAAAAAGATCTTCATTCTGGTGGAACAAAATGTTTGAGCATTCTGCCATTGATAGGTCCTCTTGGCAGATCTTCTCCATCCATGTCTTTGATTAGAAATGCATTGTTTCCTCTGTAATCCTAGATTATGAAAGGGCCTTTCCACAAATTTGTGAACTTCCTATGCTTTCCCTTGTCCTCATTTATTGAATCCCATTTCAGTACCATATCACCCAATTTGAAATCATCCTCCTTGGTTCTTCTGTCATAAATTTTCTTGATGCTCTCTTGAATTACCTGGGTCTGGTTGTACACCTCCTCTCTGGACTATTGGAGTTGTATCATCTGATTGATCCTCCTTTGAATTTCATTAGGATATACCTGTAATTCTTGTAATAGCTTCATAACAGGAACAACCAAAGAGGTGGGAAAAACAACATCAGTTCCATATACCAACTGATATGGGGACATACCAATTGATCTTTTTGTGGTCATCCTGTCATCCCAAAGTGCATGAACCAACTTGTTGTGCCAAGATTTCTTATTTTCCTACAACATGTTCTTGATGATATTTACCAAAATTTTATTAGAGGACTATGACAATCCATAACCTTGAGGGTAATATGGTGTAGAGTTCCCTAAAGTGATCTGATACTTACTGCAAAATTCTATCATCTTTTTTTATTTGAAAGTTGTTTCATTATCGGTGATAATCTTCCTGGGGCATCCAAAACAAGAGAGAATGTTATTTTCCAAGAATGTTATAATCACAACATCTGTGGCTTGCCTGGAGGGTACAAATTCAATCCACTTTGTGAAGTAGTCTGTAGTTGTGAGGATCCACTTATGCTGGCCTGATGAGGGTGGGTGAAACTCACCATTAAAGTCCAAACCCCATTGTTGGAATGGAGCTTCAACTGAAATAGGTTTCAAAGGTAAAGGAAAAAGTTTCCTTTTTCCTTCAAAGACCTGACACTTGTGACATGAGGTTACCTATTTATGGACATCTGCAAACAAGGTGGGCCAGTAAAAACCAAATCTAAGGATCTTGTTAGCAGTAGCCTTCCAATTTAAATGCCCACCACAAACTCCTTCATGGAATTCCTGCAATGCTTTGTCAGCTTCATCTTTCAATAAACAGTTAAGTAAAATTCCTCTATCATCTTTCCAGTACATATTTCCATTTAGAATGAAATATTTCAAATCTTTAAGTTTTAAGAATCTAGCTTTAGTCTTTGTCAAACCGGGAGGAGCTTGTAAATTATGCAAGACAAAGATAAGGTCTGCATACCATGGGGAATTTAAGAATACATATTTGACATGTGGAGTCGCCTACTCTCCCTGTTCATCAACTACAACTAATTTTTTTATATCTAAAGCATGAAAATTTGATTCAGCCATCCGTTTGGACAAACCTTGACCCTTGATTAGTTTGGCTGGTTTGATTTCTATATCATATTCCATGATCACAACAATCCATTTCCCTCTTCTACCATTTGGGTTATCCTGTGTCAGAATATCCTTCACCGCTTCATTAGGAACATAGACAATGATGTGTGAATGGAGAATGTAAAATCTAAAATATTTGATTGTGTTTACCAAGGCAAAAGGTTTTTTCTCCATGATGTTGTAGTTCAATGCAATATATCTCAATGATTTGCTGAAAAATGATATAGGTTGTTCATAGCCTTCACCGTTTTTCTACAACAGAACTACTGCAATGGTATGTTCAGAAGAAAAAGAGAATAAATAGAAATCTTTGGTATAATCAGGACTTATCAGTACTAGAGCCTGTGTCAATGCCAACTTCAATTGATCAAAAGAATGCTTAGCTTCTGTGTTCCATTTTTTTGTATCTTTTCTAAGCATGTTTGTAATGTTTTTGAGGAGTTATTCTAGATTGGGGATGAATCTTCTTAGAAATTTTTCTACACTTTTCAAAAGCTCATCTGAGGTGTTGTAAATGTTCCTCATCTGATTTTGAATAGACAGTAACATCATCCAAGTGTATGACTATAAACCTCCCAAGCCCATCCATGAAGGAAATGTCCATTGCTCTCTGGAATGTGGCACCAACATTCATTAAACCAAAGAGAATTTTTACATACATGAAAGTTCCCCAGGGTGTAGTGAAAGTTGTTTTCTCTTGGTCATAAGGGTGGATGAGGACTTGGTTATAGACATAAAAACCATCTAGCAAAGAGATCTTACTGGCTCCAACTACCTTTTGTAAGATGTGATCCATTTTGGGCAGAGGATAGTTGTCTTTAACGGAAAATTTGTTGAGGTTTCTGAAATCAATGCAGAGCCTAATTTCTCCACTCTTCTTTCTAGTAGGAACTAGATTAGAAACCCATTTTGAAAATCTCAAGGAGACTATTATTTTGGCATCATACATTTTCTTTATTTATTTTTCTATTAGAGGCATTAAATTTGGATTGATTCTTCTAATTTTCTTCATGAAAGGCTTATTTTCTTCTTTTATAGGTATTTTGTGTTGTATGATACTAGTGTCATAAGACTTTAAATCCTCATATCTCCAAGCAAATACATCTACAAATTTCTTGAACAGTTCATTATATTTGTGTTTTTGCTCGAGAGGTAAAAACTTAAATAGTTTAATCATTTTTGGTTTTTCCTTTGTTCCTATATTACATTCCTCAACCTCTTTTCCAATAGGTTCAATTTTTGGATTTTTTGATGCATCATTGAAATCAGGCAACTCTTCTAAAGGAACCAACCCTCTAGGTAAAACAATATTCTTCAACTGCAAAATATCCGAGTCTTCATCTTTTTCATTTATCTCTTCTGAATCTAATTTATTTACATTATTATGTTCTGAATCTAGTTTATTTACACTATCATCATCACTATCTACATCAATATTTGCACACTTAAACTCATTTTTAGACTGCAAGAAATCATCAATCTGTTCATCATTACCAAACACTTGCCAGTACCTGATATTGTCTGGAATAGTAGTTCTGCACTTCACCTCTACTTTGTATTGGTGATTTGGATGGAAAGGTATTTTACAAGTGGCTGGCGAAGTAGTCAATCCATCTGCAAGTATGTTTTGGCCTCTAGGAATTACTTGCAAGTCCATTTCAGTGAAACATTGCAGAAAATCCAAAACAAAATTTCTATAAGCTCTGAGTCTATGATGTTTGGAAGAATACTCACATTTTATTTGTTTAATGATAAGATCAGAATCGCCTCTTACCATAATTATTTTGGCACTAAGTTTCTTCAACAAATTCAGGCCGAGCATCAATGCTTCATACTCAGCTATGTTATTGGTGTACTGGAAATTTAATTTATAGGAGTGGCTTTCTGAATATCTTGCTTTATGATTATGCACCCACATCCCTGCTCCAGCTCCTTTACTGACAACTCCAACGAAATCAATACTTTAGAGAGGGTCTGTTAGTTCATCAGATTATGTTGTCATCGTTTTACTTTCCTCAATGATTACTTGATTTTCTTCCAGGCTAGATGCATCATCTTCTAATTGTGTAATTTGACTATCCATTTCACCATCATTATATAAAATGAAAGAGTCCAAGTTAGAATGAACAGAGTACACAGGATAGTTATGTGGCTTCTCTTGACTACTAACCATGTATTTCATCATATTCTCTTTGTACAATCTTCTCTGTTGACCAAATACATGAATGGTGGCATAAGAAATTTCTAACTATAAAGTACCCTTTAACTTGGCACCCCATGATCGAGATAATAACATACCATATTTTGGAGGAATATTTGCAACAACAATATCCATCACCATGCTTTTAGATGGGATTTGAGCCAGGGTAATACACAACTCTTTGATCAGACCTATGCATTTAACCTTGCTTGAATTGAAAGAGTATAAGTCCTTGTAAAGCCTCGTGATATCAAGCCCCAATTTCTCCATCACAGCCTTGGGCATAAGAATGTGAGAAGCACCAGATTCCAGCATAGCATTGTGTAATGTCTTGTCATGAATATTCAGACTGATGTAAAAAGGAGGAAGAAAACCATTGTCAGTTTGTCCCTCAACCGTAGGACCAAACAACAACTCAGTTTGATCATCAACAACATTCAAAGTGTCCGTGCCTACTCCTGATTCTATGTTTAATGCTTTGATCACCTGTGATATGTAAGCATTTTTGTTCATTAGTTATGTCAAAGGAATATGAATTTTCAGTTTGTCCAATTCACTTTCCAAGTTGAAAGTGGTAGATGTTCTTCTTTGGCTCTGAAATTCTGATTTATTAGCCACATTTTTTTGTGCATTAGTACTAGGCTAACTTGTGGATGCAACCTTGGTTTGAGCTGTCCTTGCTAAAGATTCAGGAGTTCTTTTTGTAGGAGTTTCTCGATTTTTCTTCTCAGGAAGTTTCTTAGGAGTAGTATCTGAGGTTTTCTTAGCTTCAACAACTTTCTTATTTGGGTTGTCATTAGAATTCTTTCTTCTCAAGTTGTATTTTTTTTGGACTTCCATTATTGCATTTTCAAAGGCTTGTTGTTCAGACTCTTCCTCATTTTCTTCATTTTGCGAAAGGAGAAACGAGTCATGTTCTTCCCGAGTAAGAAATATGGAATAGTTATCGTTAACCCCCATGAGATTTATGTGAATGTTGTCCAACTCCTCAATTATATATTTCCCTTCATCAACATAGTTTTCTTGAATATGTTGCCTAATCTATTGATGAGGACCTCTCTGTTCCCTTTGGTCTTTGGGCTCTCTCTGTCTAATCTGGGGAGGGTTCCATCTGAAATTTGAATTTCAAATCTGAAGAGCAGGTTGATTTTCTCTAGGAGGGTTTCTATCTCTGATTTCTAGTCTTTCAATTAATCTCCCCATAGTTCTGACCAAAGAATCAATTCTGGCATATGAAGTAGAGGTGGAAGGTTCTTCTTTAATTGTAACTCTCCTTTCATTTCTCTGTCTAGCTCTCCTAATTAGCAAATTTGCTTCAACACTTACTGCACTCTTTTTCATATCTTCAAGGGTGGCATAATTTATTTCTCTCAGTTGGTAGGACATATCAGCATCGAAACCATCAGGGAGCTTGATTAAGTCCAAGTCTTGAGGAGGTTTGATATCAATAGGAATTGCATTATAGATATTATTAAAATGAATGCAATAGTCTTGTATTGTTTCCCCTTGATTTCTTTTGATATTTTCATATTCTGATAAAATTTGGAGAGGGTTTTTCTTTACCTCCCATTTTTTGAGAAAGGTTTGGTGGAAAGAAACAATATCAACAATGCTAGCAGCATGTAATGCTTTAAACCATTTTTTGACCTCACTAGTTAAAATTTGTGCAAAGAGTATCATCTGGACATCTGCCTCATCAACTTCCTACAAATCGAAGAAATCATTCATTTTATCCATATGTTGTTGTGCACTGAGGGATGCGGTACCATCAAACTAAGGAAGCCCAATTTGATAGTCCTGGGGCATGCCTTCTAAGGGAGAAGATAACGCTAGGGTAGTGTATCTCGCTTCCATGAGTGGTGGAGGAGGATGAATGACAACCTATGCGATTGGTGGGGAAGTGAAAAAATATGTGGAAGAGGCAGGGTTTGGAGGTATGGACTGAGTTACTTGAAGATTGACAGAGGCTGCAACAATAGAAATGGCAGAAAGCTTGACAGACTGTTGAAAGTGGACTTTATACAAAGCTTGATCAAGATTAGATTCTAGATCTTGTAGTTTCTCAAACTCTTGAAGGATCCATTGATCAAATTCTATTCTAGGAGAGAGTCTTTCAGGGGTTTTAGGTTGGAGGATGGTTTGATCTAGTACTGTCTCGTTCACAAAGCTATAATATTTGGTTCTAAAAATACGATGCTCAAAAGGTAGGTCAAAATAAATATCCTGTATTGAGATAAGCTTTTCTGGAAGAGAATTTTCCCTAAGAAGAGGAATGTTACTCCCTTGACCTTCTACTATGTTTATTTTTCTGATTAACTTTTCTGGATTATCTACTATTGTTACAGGTTCTAGATCAGGATGAGATCTAGTGTGAAATATTTTTGGAGCTAGAACTTTAAACTTTAAGAAATCTAAATTAATATATACAAAATTTCAACAACCTCTGAACATTTATCTCTTTAAAATTTAGATCTGTGATTTGTTCAGAAATAAAGGTTTCTTTATCTAGGGAAGAGAAATCGTAAAGATGAAAAATTAATTGTTCAGTTCCCTAGTATGGTCGCCACTATGTTAGCACTCTATAATTCCTAGAGATTGTTAAGGGAAGACTAAATTGACAGAAGTAACTTACCAAAACCGCTTTCAAAACTAGAATCTAGCCCTGCCAGTTTCAGAGAGGGATGTCTCTGTAGGATTTAGATCTATTTGAGTTTTTAGATATTAGGATAGTTAAAATAATCTGAGTTTGTTGTTTTTTTTTTATAAAGTTCGGTTGAAAGATTGAATTAAACATCCATTAGGATATGGGGTCTGCATTAAATATTAAGATCAGATACAGTTTTTTATAAGATTTCTTCACAAGGTGAGATAGTGAGAATGTTGGATGTATTGAAATTAAATGTGGTGAAAAGATAGAATAGGTGAGAGACTCAATCAAGCAAAGAAGCAGTTAAGAATTTCTTTATTTAATATCAGATGAGTAACATGTAGATCGCTAAAGATGAGAAACAAAGTTCATGAGACAAATTATGTACATTAACTTCCTTTAAACGATTATAAGTGGAAAACAAAATGATTACAGAGTAAGATAAACATTAACAAAGAAATATAAACATCACCGACATCCAAACGCAAGAATCCTATGAATAGACTTTTTATTATTGGTTGATCTTCTTGAAAAGATTACAAAGATAGCTCCTTGGGCACAAAAATCAACCAACAATACTTCAAAGTGAGAAGTATTTATACAACAATTACATATGCTCCTATCGTTAATGATCAGGATATTGTGGAGAAAAAATCTAACTAACTAGATTACAGATTACAAAATAATAGGAATGCAGGTGATCTGTTTGAATCCTTGGTGTTGATTCTAGGGGAAGTAGTTAGTGATTCATCAACTTGACTTTGATTGTCTTCCTCATGTTGACTTGGATATCCATGTCACCTTTACTCAAGTAAAGCACATAGGTCTTCCCATCTCTTTTTACTAGGGATGGAAACCTTGAGTAACCCTATGTATGTTTCATCCATCTCATTGTACTAGGAAAAGGTAGGCTTTGTGATGAAAATGCATTTTATCTCATGTTGGATGCTCAGATCCAACTATAAATTTTCTAAAAAATCCTTGCCAGTAATGCGCCCTTGTATGCCTGCAAATTTAGAACCATATTTTTCTACTACTAGGATGTTCTGCTTGTAGTCAGACAGAGTGATGAGCTTATCATTGATCACTAGTAAACCTAGAAGTTCCTTCTTGTGCAGTGAGTAGACCTTGCTGAAAAATCTCTGCACTCCAATGTCCATTGTCTGAGCTTTCTCCTCGAGTTGTAGCATCAATCCTTTCTTGGTCAAAACCTTCTTGACCTCAAGGATGGTTTATGTCCTGTCTTAAATTTCCAATGCCTTTAGCTCTTCTTTGGTCTTGAAGTTTAAGAACTTGGTGATTTCAGTGGCCTCTGTGGGCCTTTCTCCCAATTCTTCCCTTATATTTTCAATTTCCTGTCTGGCTCTCTATACTAATTCATGTTGTTCAATTTTTTTTTGTATTAGTGGCCAAATATCTGTCATTGATTTGTTGATGTCCATCCAGATGTTTTCCTTGGATTCTGATAGTGTCATGGCCATGACAGTCTCCATCTGCAACTTCTATATTTCTTGAGTGAGTCTTTGTGATTTGTGCATTTCTGTGTTGTAGCTGCACTGGAACATGGATTTCAGTTTCTGGAGGTTATTAACATCTGCTAGAAATCTTCTAATTTCTTCTCCTTGCAGGGTCATGTCCTCCATTGACTTCACCAATTTCTCAGATGCATCTGGAACTGTCACTGGAATGGCTGATGGAATTTATGTTGTTGTGGGTGTTGTTGTATTGACTCCTGTGAGAGGAACTAATTCCAGTGGGATGACAATCATTGGCACACTCTGTTACTTTTATTTGACCAACTTGTCTAGCTCAGCCTCCATCTCCTTTATCTGTGCATTTTGTTCCATTATTAGCTTCAACATCTCCTCCTTGTGGCCTTCACTCTCATCCATTTCCTTTGCTTGTAAATATTCAATGGTTGGGAGTTTCAATTGTTTCCTTAGAGATGTTATGTCATCATTTTTATTCTTCAGTAGTTCCTCGACCGATTTAACATTGGATGGATCATAGCCAATTTTCAGTACCAGCTCCTCTAGGGATTTGATATTATTATCCTTGGCTAGAAAAGATATTGTTTCCAGCTTCATCTGAGACTAGACATTCTTCAAAGATACCTGCAATTTTGCAGCAGTTAAGGATGTATTTTCCAAGGTGGAGAAAATCATCTCCCATTTTTTCCTATGCATGTCCATTTGATCAGCTGGATGCACCTCTTTTACATCAAATTCAAATTTTTCTCTCTTGTAATCATAAATTGTCTGGGGATGAGGAAAATGTGATTGCAAGAATGCCATGTGCATCCTTCCTTTCTCTGTGTAGAAAGTAGATAGTAACCTGTGTTGTGATGTAGATGTCTGGTTCCAAAACTGTGCATAGGCATTGTTATTCAACAACTCATTCTTCTGTTTGATTAATTTGTAGTTCTCAAAGATATTAAGTCTAGCAGGCTCCTGTGAGGACTCAGCTGACAGTGTGATATATGCTTGCCTTTTGGATGAGGAAGTGGATACTATGTGTTGGTTTCCTGAGAAGACTAATGAATATGGTCCCTCCATAACTATAGTGGACTAGGTTTCTTCTTCTCTAGACCTATCAGGTGTATGGCTAGTCTTGGTCCTCTTCCTGTAGACTTGGAAGTATTCTGCTGAAACTTCTATGACTGAAGGAGAGATCTCTTTTCTGGCTCTCTTCTCTTATTATACCTGTGGAGTGATGGCATGTGAAATGTTGGCAGGCAAAGGATGTTGTTTTGTATCTAGCAAAGTATTTTTCTGCCACTCTGTCTGATTCATGAATCTTTCAATTTCAGGCTTTGGCACATGAGCATAAGGAGAGATCTTGTTTTTAAGCCTATTTTTTTCTATAATTCCACAGGGGTCATAATTCCATGGGAAGCTTAGAATTAAATTCATTTCCTTTAAAAGACTATTGGATTCTTCCCCTACAGATCTGTTGTTGCAAATGAAAGAACCTATCTGGCCTTTGATCCTGAGTTGTTGCTTCTTCTTGGATGCCACAAAGTGGATGTCATCAGAGTTGATCACCTGTTTGATGTATTCCAAGGAAAATATTATGACAGGCAGGTACTTAGGTAGCTTGTAAGGAGGTAACTCACATCCATAGACCATGAGTTTTGTATGTTTCTGGTATAGGTACCAGTCCCCTATTTTGGCTAAGTTTGACAAGTGCAGAATCCTTTGGACTTCCTCATTTATTCTTGGTTATGTTCTACTGCTGAGCATTCATACCACTGGATGGTAAAATTGGTCAGTGAACTGTTTGAAGATGAACTTAGATGAGTTCTTCCTTACTATTGATGTCCAAGAGGTCACTGGTTGAGGATTTTTGTCTTGATCCAACTTTTGGAGGGCGAAGGTGAATTTGTCTGCTTGTTAGAAGAGGAACATGTACACCAACACTGAGGAGTACCTGAACATTCCTTTTGTGGATAATTTGAATAGTTGTTCATGTATAATTTTGGCTAGGAATTGGCTGTAATCAAATTATGTAGTAGTGTTTTCTTCAGTGGAGAAAACAGACAGGAAACCCAGAATGGGCTCATCTATCCATTCATCGGAATAGTATCCTAGCAAGCAACATAGGGATGAAATGATCTGGTTGCCTTTGACTGAGAAGATTGAAAAAATACATGGGGGGTTCTTTTTATGAAATTGTGAGTCTTCAGGTAGGAATAGTTCAAAGATTTGAGCTCTCTGTGGGAAAGACAGTTTCTAGTAGAGCTCAGATAGGATTTCAATGGATAAGGGGGAGGGAGAATCAGTTCTAGGTATCTGCAACATTTGGTTTATTGTGTCTGGGGTGATGGTGAACATAATTTCACCAGATGAAGACACAATGGACCTTTGGCTGAGAAGGTAGTGAGCTTGGAATTTTAAGGAGAACTCAGGGAAATGGTAGGTCTGGGGAAACATGTACAGTGGAAGATTGGACTCTCAGAGTCCGATCTCGTCACTCTGGTCCAGGAATATGTCTTTGAGCTAGAAGTGTAATTCGAAGAAGTCAAATTCACACTTCGGCTCTGCAATTCGATAATATTTATCAGCTAAGGGGATGCAATCAAGGTCAATGAGAGGAGGGAGGAAAGGATTTTCCTCTGTTTTGGTGGATTTAGACTTGGGATCCATGTTTAAAAAGATATCTGCAAACATAAAAGGATGTTGTCTATGATTACCAGATTTAATGGCGCTTGTCAACTGTGAGTTCGGTGGTGGTTATCTTGAAAATGGGAAACGATTATGTCATTGGTGTCTAGATCGATGAATAGTGCAGTAATAGTGAAAGAACAGATTTAAATGGTGGAAGAAGGTGTTCGTTATGGAGAAGATGATGAGTTATACAGGTAATGGTCACGAGGAAAGGAATTTATTGGCCAATAGATGGATGTACGTGACATGGGGGATAATGAATGGCCAATGGGTGGATAGGATGCGATGTGTGATGGGTGAGTGGAGTGTGAGGTGTCAACATGGTAGTGGAGTGTGGCGGCAGAGTGCGGTTACGATACTGAAGAGTGGTTTGGAGGTATATCAGATGGGGGGTAGGCTGTAAGCAGTAATGTGTGAGGGGGGTCTGAGTAAACATGTACTTGAAACATTATGAGGGGCCCACGTTGGGAAACCCACCAACTCGGACCCCTCCCCTCTTTCCCACCATTAAAAGAAGAAAGGTCGGGGGGTCCGACTTTCACTGCTGACCATTGATCTAATTGCGCCCAGATCAACCGATGGAAATTGTGCGCTCTTTAGTTGCAATGTGCCAAAGCTATCAAATCCCAATAGACTTAGGATAAAAAAAAAATGTGGGTCTTTGCTAGCTCCCATTTCTTTAATTTGTCAACAAGGGGTCAAAAACACATTAGATTAACTCAAGACAAAGGAATTTAATCAACCTTTTACACACTTTTATTGAAACAAAACATGCTAACTTATCTCTTAATCTAATTACCTAGCCCATTAACCCAGATTAAACTGTCTGGTCAATAATTACTCTAACCTAAGATATTTGGCCAAGATTAGACTGTTTGGCCAAACTTATTCACTATCATATCTAATTTGTCTAATATTAGACTATTTAGCCAAATTTATTCACTATCCAATCTGCATAAATTTAAAGGGCTTGATCATGGTTAGATAGTATGAATCAAACCAAATTATTCCATGGGGTTTTATCCTTTTTCTCTTTTTCCATTTTCATACCCTCTTTTGATTTTTTATATTTTATATTTTTCTTTCTTTTCTTTTCTTTTCTTTTTCTTTTTCTATTTCTTTTCTTTTGTAAATCATTTGTAGAATAAAATATTATTTACAATACAATGCAACTAGAAGAAGAGATTAGAATCACCAGGTGATCCTATGAAACATAGGGTTATAACACAATCTAGGGCTCAACAAAGTTGTGTAAAGCATCAATGTAATAGTTGATGAAACAAGTGGATGAAAATTAAAGGAATAAGAAAAGGAATCAGTGGAACATGTTTACGAAGAAGAAGCAAAGGATGAAGAAGTTGCAAAAGGGGAAGATGAAGAATATTAGATAGAAGTAGAAGAGAAATTTCAAAAATTACCTACAAATACACCTAGAAAACGAGTATAGAAGAATCATCCTTCAAAGTAGATTATCGGGAAGAAAGATGCAGGAATTGAGACTAGAAGAAAAGTTTGTTCACTAGAACAACTACACCTAGCACTCTTATCTTCGATTGAACCAAACAATTTTGAAGAAGCCAACAAGGATGAATTTTGGAAAAGGTCATGATTGAAGAGTTGGATCAAATAGATAAGAATGACACTTGGGCATTGGTTCCAAGACCAAGGTACAAGAATGTGATTGGCACAAAGTGGGCCTGCATAAATAAATTGAATGAAGATGGATAGGTTACCATGAACAAATCTAGATTGGTAGGTAAAGGATACACATAGGTTGAAGGTATTGACTTTGAAGAGATGTTTTCCGTAGTTGCTAGAATGGAAGAAATTCAATTTATATTAGATTATGAATTCTCCAAGAATATTAAAGTGTATCAGATGGATGTGAAATCAACCTTTCTGAATGGGGAACTTGAAGAAGAATTCTACATTGAGTGACTAGAAGGATTTCAGTTTTCAGAGAATGAAGATGGTGTGTGCAGGTTGAAGAAGTCCTTGTATGGTCTAAAATAGGCTCCTAGAGCATGATACTCTATACTAGATAGATATCTACAACAAGAAGGGTTCAAAAAATTAAATGAAGGCAACAACCTCTACATCAAGGTAACTTGAGATAGTATTTTATTAATTGAAGTTTATGTTGATTATATTATTTTTGTAAGTGATGATGACAAGTTAAGCCAAAAATTTGCAAAGGATATGAAAAATGAATTTTAAATGTCATTACTTGGAGAACTATCCTTCTTGTTGGGTCTTCAGATATGTCAAAGAAACCAAGGAATTTTTATTTCTCAAACTAAGTATATAAGAGAAATGCTAAAGAGGCTCAGAATGGAAGATTGAAAACCAATTAACACTCCTATGCAAACTAGTTGCAAGTTGAGAAAATATGATGATTGAAAGTCTACAGATCAGGGGAAATATAGGTCAATGATTGGAAGATTAATTTATGTGACAACATCTAGTCCAGATGTAATGTAGGAAATTGGACAGGTGGCACGATTTCAAGCAGTACCAAAGGAATCACATCTTCTAGTAGTGAAGAGGATTTTCATATATTTCAAGGGCACAAAAGCATTTGGATTATGGTATCCAAAAGGAAAGGATCTATGACTTATTTCCTACACAGATGAAAATTGGGTAGGTTGGATTGATGACTGATGAAGCACCAATGGAGTGGAATTCTACTTGGGTGAGTGTTTTGTATCTTGGCTAAGAAAGAAATAATCATTAGTATCATTGTCTACAGTCAAATCAGAGTATATTGCAGTAGAAACATGTTGTACAAAGGTTCTATGGATGAAACAAACTTTGACATATATACACGTTGAGTATGATGATCCCATTCCTATATATTGTGATAATGCAAGTGCTATCAGTATCTCAAAGAATCCAGTGATGCACTCCAAGACGAAGAAAATTCCTATAAAGTATCACTTTCTATGAAAACAAGTTGTAGAGAAGAACATCAGAGTTGAATATGTGGGAACAAAAAAACATTTTTCATATATCTTCACAAAACTGCTTCCAAGGGAACCTTCTGATTATCTTCACCAGAGACTCGGAGTAATTTCTACCCAAAAATGAATGATTTTGAATTCTTATGTTATATGTTTTATATTTACACAAGGAATCACCATCAAGAGGAAAGTTCAATTAGGGGTATCATCCCTACACAGGAAGTTACCTTTTTCATTGATGTCAAAGGGGGAGAGATTCACCAGATGCAGGACACATAATTAGATGCTTGGAGAGAGAGAACATAGGCATGTTTCCAGGGAGAGCGATGGTCACAGGGGGAGCATAAGTGATATGAATTCAATTTTTCATCAGAGTGTTTCCATCAATGCCAAAGGGTGATATTTTTGATTAATTGGGCTAGTTTTCAATGATGTCAACCCTTGAAGAAATTCAAGTAGGAAATTTTGGTAGCCAAAAAATATTTTTAAGGGATTTAAGTTTGTTTTATGTGTAATGGTCTGAAGGTTAGTATATTTGCAGGTAAAACTATTCTAGATGGCTAGTACATATCATTCCATTTCTGGTGATATGTGGAATGCCATATAACTCCCCATGTTTAGAGATTTATGTTCTTGTGAAGTTGGAGAACCCTCATGAGTTATCTAGAAGTCAAAGAAGTAAAAAATTATTCTAGAAGCTCCTAGAAAAAGTTGACTAGTCAAGTGAGTGAAACTAGGAGTTAATCATGGGTTAAGTTGTTGCAAACAAGAAAATAATTACAAATAAATTAGTTGCAACTAGTAGTGGAGAATTTACTATTTGTAGCAAAGTGGGTTAGAAGTGGACAAGTGGTTAGAAGTGGGTTATCCCTAAAATAAGGAAATTGGGTTAAATTGGTTAGAAGGTAACCCCTTGAGGAAGCTACATGGAAGTATAAATAAGAGAGAAAGGCTCTCCTATTAGCATCTATTGAGAACATTAAGTATATATTATTGTGTAAGGTTTATTGCAAGTACTCCTTGATACATCTGAAGTTGCGCAAGTCTGAGGTGGTACAAAGAGTTGACGACAACATTTTTAGAGTTTTAGAAATACTGAAAAAACCCTAGTTTCTAAGATGTACACAGGCTAACAGTATAATAGGGTGTGTACATACAAATGATAACAATATAATAGGGTGTGTACATATGCATGCCAATAGTATAATAGGGTGCATACATATGTGGGATAACAATATAATAGGGTGCCTACATACATGGGCTAACAATATAATAGGGTACATGAGAGTAAAACCATAAAAACTTGAGAAGATGAAGATGTCAGGTATCTAGAGTCTGAAAGCAAGCTCCCAGGAAGGTCTATAGTGATCAGGTATGTAATATCTATCTATTGGTTCAAAAGGTATGTCTTATTTCTATTAGTAGTTCGATTTTTTTGTCTACATGAGAAATGGTTATGGGGGTTTGAGGATTTTCCCTAGAGAGATTATTGGTTGCATGGGACTTTTTGTACAAGTTAGATATACAAAACTGCAGTGCTGGTATAATAAATATTTATCATTGATACATCTTTTTAGTGTTGAGGAACATCTTGTATTTCTTGGAATATGGTTAAGGGTTTTTGTGGTAAATGGTTGAGAGCTTGTATTTTTGAAGTGGTTGATGTATTGATAGGTTGCATATCAATAAGGGTTTGGTGTCTAACCCATGTGAGGGTTATTATACTCATTCATGATTATAATTATATGGCACATGAATAGAGATATATAGATACACTTGGTTAAGGGATATGTATGAGGATGTATGCATAGGGCACAACTATAGGTTGGAAACAATGACAAGTTGCAGGTTGAGTTGACAAGAGGTAGCAAAGTGTCTGAGTTTCAACAAAAATGAAAAACCATAGCTTTCAAAAGGTGTACATAGAATGAAGTATAGATAGACCGTGTACATATGTGGGTTTCAAAATAGACAGAGCACGTGCATACGCATTCTACAACATAGATAGGTCACGTAAATGTTGGGTTTTGATTGGTACAGGATGAGTACATGTACAAGTTTGTTACATGAAAGTGGCACATGTTGGTTACAAGTTGTTTTCTTAGATTGGTACATGTTTACAAAAATATATCTCACAGTAACAGTGTGGAATTGGTTTCATCATCTTACTTATATTTCAGGTTAGAAGGACAGGTAAAGGATAGGTGGTTTTACCCCCCTTCTGGTTGTAGTCGGAGAGCATAGGGGGTTGTATCCTCCTTCTAGTTGTAGCCATAGAATTGGGGAGTTGGATTTTCCCTCAAGTTGTAGCCTGAAAATATAGGGGGTTAGAGCCTCCTTCCATTTGCATCTAGAGAACAAAGGAAGTTGGTCCTTCCAATCAATGTAATTCTCAAAGACATATATGAAAAAATGTTATGTGGTATTCTCCTGCATTGGGTTTCCACGTAAAAATATTGGTGCACTGTGCATGTGTGTGATTGTTCATTTTTATGGTTTATTTACTCTGCACTTATTGGGTGATAATGTTACATTGATCATAAATATAAATAACACTTACATACTGTGGTAAAAAGGATTATATTTCTCTATTACTGATTCACCCCCCCCCTCTTAGTAATCCAAGAGGAGATTATTGGGATAATAAAACAGTATAAAGAATCCATAATTATTGTGTGAATACAATGACTTTTTCCCAACAACATTTTCAAAGATGAATGGTTTAACAAGAGAACTAGGAGCGATGAAAATCCCTTTGAAGCCAGAAGCTAGACCTATCAGACAGAGACCTTATAGATTGAATCCAATATACAAGGAGAAAGTGAAGGAAGAAATTGAAACAAATGCTAGAATCTGGTATCATAGAACCCATGGAAGAATAAAAATGGATCATTCCTATGGTAGTGTAGGAAAAGAAGCAAGTGGGTATGAGGATTTTTGTTGATTGGAGGAAACTGAACAATGCTTGCCTGCATGATCTTTTTCCCACCCCATTTACAGATGAAGTTTTGGAGAATGTAGGGGGTCAAGAAGCTTATTCATTCACATATGGGTTTTTAGGGTATAATCATATCGGTATTGGGCCATAAGATAGACATAAGACTACATTTTCTATAAAATGGGGATCATTTAAATATACAATCACTCCATTTGGGTTGAAGAATGCACCTACAATTTTCTCAAGGGTGGTAGTAGCAGCCTTTAAATAATTTATACATAAGTTTTTAGAAGTTTACTTGGATGATTGGACAATGTTTAGTTTATTGAAGGAGCATGTCGTAGTACTAAGACTAATGTTGGGCAGGTGTAGACAATGTCAAATCTCATTGAATATTAATAAGTTCATTTTTAGTGCACCTTTTGGGATTTTGTTAGGAAATGTGGTTTGTAAACAAGGTCTGTTGGATGATCCTACTCAAATTTATTTCATAGTTAACTTACCACCACTGAAGGCAGTGCGCTAGCTGAAGAGTACACTTGGTCATACAAGACATTACAAGAAGTTCTGTAACATCCCGCTCTGGCGCACTGAGAAAATGTATTATTTGAGGACACTTGCTCGCAAGTGATCTGGACTTTTCTGATGTTAAAACATTTATACTTGATTGTGATGCGTTATGATAGACGACATGATGTTTTACTATTTGATGTAGACAGGTGATATTGACTCAGTTTTATTGAATGTGCAGGGTTTTGGACCTTGATGATGCAAAGGCATCGGTGGAACCCCTTGGACTCTGGATTGAGTCAGGGAGTGTGCTATTGGGTTGATTTATTTACTGTGATATTTCATTTGATTTGATGATATGTTGTTGACATTTCTGACATAATTGTTGATGATGCAGGCTGATGATAGCTTTCCGACCAGACTCACATATGGAGTAAAGGGGCCACACACGATTTTCAGAGAGGTTGAGGGAGAGGCGTGGACAACAACCCTGCCGTAGCCTACTAGCACTCCTTCCATGGCTCGAACTGTAGGTTAACGATTACCTAGTTCGAGAGGATCCACGATGCCGTGAGGGAAGACCGCAACAGTCGTTCACGATGATCCTAAGGGGTGTGCAATAAGGCGGGGGCCTTATTCCTTAGAGCCATTAGTCTCCCACAAGTTCACCTGGTGGAGTGTTGACTCCAGGGGTTATAGATGTCTACCAATCAGTCCAGTCGGCGAGTGGCACCCTTGGAGCATGTGGTGCATCCTGAAGGGCACGTCGTGAAAAAGAAACACAAGAAGCGAGTGGCACCCTTGGAGCACGTGGTGCATCCTGAAGGGCACGTCGCACAAACGAAACACAAGAAGTGAGTGGCACCCTTGGAGCACGTGGTGCATCCTGAAGGGCATGTTGCGCAAAAGAAACGAACGAGGCGAGTGGCACCCTTGGAGCACATAGTGCATCCTAAAGGGCACGTCGCACTGATGATGAGGAAGAAATAAACCTAGATGGCCCTAAGACATTAACACCTTAAGAAATCCTTAAACAAATCCCCTAACTAATTGTCGCCTAGCTCAGAATCTAAGTCCTAAGCCTAAGACGTTCTTAGGGTAAAAATTTTAGTGTAACCTTAAAGAAAAAGGCCCTAGCATAAAAACAAAAATTCACACAAAAACCCACTTAAGTAATAGTTGGGTCTTCATAAAATTCTTGGGGTAAATCAAGAGAGTAAGGATTCAAATAAACTAAGGGATTTAAAAAAATTTGCAAAGAAGAAATTAATTCCTAATGTGTGAAAGAACACAATATATTAAAAAAAAAAAGAAAAAAAAAAAAGAAGGGATTAATAAAAATAGGGAACTAAGCAATAAAGGAAACATAGACAATTAATAAGTAATAAAATTATTTAACGTCCAGGAGTATAAAAGTTATGAATTTAAAAATAAAATGAAACGATTCACTAGCGAATTTACTTTTTGGTTTTAAAAAAAAAGAAAAGAAGGGATTAATAAAAATAGGGAAATGAGCCTCTTAAAAAATTTAAAGAAAATTATTTTGGAGAAACGTGGGGGATGAGTGACACTTGTAAGACAGAGAATTTTTAGAGGGTTTTGATTAAAACTTAAATGAAATGTGATTTAGGGAAAGAGGGGGTCTCAAAATTCTATAAAAGAAAGGTAGATGAGGAAGATGGGGGACGGGTTATGAGCGTAAGGTTACGCTGCCGGATTTGGACTAGACGGATTGCTTGTGAGGAGTTGGGATTTTCTCAGCTGGTATTGGAGTGGTAGCTCAGCCTTGCGAGGCGAGCTGGGAAGCTAGGCATACGTTCTGGATCGTGTGGCCCCTTTACGGCTCGGGGGGCTAAGGGGGAAGCAGAGTACCCCTAGCGTTTGGCTGGGAGGTACCGGTGAGGTCTCTACGGTCGGCGAGCGGGAGCGGCATGGAGCGCGGGATGTCTTTTGAGGCGGGAGCTAAGGCAACGGTATGGTTTTTCTTTGTTGGTAGAGTAGGATGCAGTATGCTCTATGTGGTATCAGAACATTGGTTGTAGTTGGAGTTAATGGCTATTTTTATCTGTTTATCCGGCGATACTAGTTATGACTGCAGTAACTGTGGTTTTTATTTTAAATTTTCATGCGATATAGTATTACTGTTGAAACCATGTGCAGATTTATATTCTATGGGTTCTTGGGGATAAATTACAACTATTTAGCTGTTGAAAAACTTAGAAATGAATTGTTAGGGATGTTAATTACCTCGGTAAATAAGGTTATGCTCTGTTTTCAAAAGAAAAAAAAACACAATTGATTCGTGCTGTCCCTTTTTACTACTGGCATTTTCGTTGTGTAATTCATCTGGCCTTCAGCCTTGCTGTCTGATTCCTAAAGGACCTCCCGTCTAGCCATTTCATGGTAAAGGGGATTGCGGCCTGTGTGCTCAGTTGATTAATGGTATAACTCTGCCCTTCACTCACCTGTACTGCCCCCTTCCTGCGTTGAACCATGTAATTGCGGTGTAAATAGCTCATCTTGACTGTGTTGTTGTGCAACCCTATTTCTCTTTACCTCTGCCCCTTTTTCGCTAAAATCTTGAACTCGTCCTATTGGTTTTCGTTCTGCCCTAGCTATACAAATAGTATCGCTGGTTTCCTTAAGGTTTTAAAACTGTTTGAATTCGTTCTGGACAACGGATTTGTGCTCTGCATAGCCTGTAGTTTAGTGGTCGGCGAAGGCGTTATTTTATTCTTATTGCCGCTTGGAGTGTGAATGCCCAGATTGTTGCAGCGTGGAGTGATTTACCACCCTTTACACTCGTGTCTGCAATTTAAAAATCGGTCTGAGCTCCTAGCATAGATCTGCGTCCTTTTTCTTTTTACTCACTAGAAATTTAACTTGCCAGAACCTTGGCCACAATCTTATCAACTGTAGGGTCGGGTTGAGCAATGTTACTGCCGCCTCTACAAACCACCCCGGCACCTTTTCGGACCTTGTGGATATTTTTAGGGTGTCTGCGATTCTTTTTAGTAAATTGGCAGCGACCCCTTTTAAATCTAACAGCCTAAATTATGGGGCATAGGGGATGATAGTAATCGATAAATTTCAGGTTGGGCAGGCTAGGAAAACGTGCCTACGGTTCTGGGCAGCAATGTCTGACCACTCCCTTCTTTGGTGCTATCGAGAAACACCTTCCTTACTACGTATTAGGCCTGCCCCTTTAGTTGGACTTTTGGTAAATTATATGTTGATTGAAATTTACGTTTCCTTTGTTAATTTAATTTCGAACAGTCAATCGAATGGTAAAGATGGCCAACTGTAATTGCTAATCTGCTTGCCTTTAATACGTGTTCAGGGTTATGGTAATTAAACTAGAAATGAGAATGCAATGATTAATGTTAAACCTATATGGTCGATATTTTAGGAAATTGCAGTGCTGCTGTAATGTATCATGTAGTAATTAATAAATTTGCATGGTGAGATTGTCCAGGGCGTGGTCAGTAACAGCCACGCTTCCAGTTGTCAGTTTCACCTAACCCTGCCAGCGAAATTCTGGGTGCGTTTTTCACCTTTACCTCGACATGTTAACCCTTTTACCTTCTGGGAATTTGCGCCATGAAGAAAACAAATTCAGTCGGTCTCATAAACGGATAATTCACCTTTATTGTTAGGTATTAGATATGTTCTAAAATTGTCATTTTACTATTACAATCTGATGTGCGGGGGTCAAAGCATTGTTACTGTATTATTACATTGTTGTAGTAATTTGAAATGGTGAACCACTTATTAATTTGCGTATGCTCTTTGATCATCCAATGAAATTAGATATGTTGATAAGTTTAATGAGTGGATGGTAGAATTTGGATCTTTAATTATTTTACATGAAGTGAATAATTCCATAAAATGGCACTGTCATACTCAGTTATTGCTCATACATGAATAGCAAGAAAGATTCAATTAAATTTAACATAAAGGATTTATTTAATTTTAATAATTGTATAGTTATTTTTGTACTTCTATTTCATTATTGTAATTTAGTATCACATATTCACATGACAGGGCTAAAAATGAGGGTCCAATAGTATTTCCTGCATAGTTGTTATTTTAATTATGACAACAATTATGAACATATGAGGTTATCTTTATATATTGACCATAGGGTAAGGGTATGGTCATTTTAGTGGAATTGCTACTACCATTTTACTGTTGTGAATAATGAAATTGACACGGTGATCAAATGTTTGGTGACTGTAAAATTTTATTGTTAAGGTGATATGTAAAGGTAACGCTATGGTTCACATTGTTTCTGAGGTATGTAAGGGTATTGTTTTGCAACATAGTATAGAGTGTAGTTTGGGTAGAAAAGGAATGGTGTTGTTATTATTGCATTATTAATGAAATTTATGATCTTAAATGACATCGAGTTGTGAGCTCCTCATGTTTATTTGAATGTTTCTATCTAGTATGTCATTGTAAATATTATGGTTGTAGCATATAGGAGGGATTGTAATTGTAAATCATGGCTCGGATATGTGATATAAATGTAAGGTGTTTAAGATTTCATGGCAGTGTTATTGTAACTTTTATTGTTATTAATAAACATTTACAGTATAATAACCTTGATTTAAGTACAATAGATTTTCTGAGTCTGTAATGAGGGTGTTGTTCCTTGTAGATAAAGTTGTACTTGGTTGATAAACCTTCCATGTGTTGGGACTATTTGTCGGGTGGGATGTAGACACCCCCAGGTAGCCTTAGGAGTTATTACTCTGTGGGCGATTATTTCGTGTAAAGAATCTAGTGCCGTATCAAGAGTCTTGGGCCCTTTAAAGGCAGGGTTTCCACTCTTGCGACACACTTGACGGAGATTACTAGTTTCTGCCTAAGCAGTCGGCCAGGAACCTATATGACCTTCTCTCTCTCAGGAGAAATGAACTATGATTAAATGCCCTGCTTTCCTATGCAGATATAGTAAGATCTACTACTATGGATTCTTCCCTCTCTATTCGTACTGTGCATAACCCAGTAAGTCATTAAATGATTGCATTGTGCGCCTTCTGTCTATGGTCGATTATTGCTTGCAGTTACTCGTTATGTGCCTTCAATCTTATTGTGATGAGCATCGTGGTTGCATCTTGTTGGATGTTGAGTGGCGACGTAGAGTCAAGTGTGTTTGTTACTTCTACATGTGCGCACACACCTTAAACAAAAAAATAAAAAATAAAAAAATAAAAAAAAATTTGCATCTGTTATCAGAGTTGTTGTCGTAACGAGGAAGTCGTTACATATGGTATCAGAGCGGGTTCGACCCGCGACTTGGGATTCCCTACGGCTTTCGTTGTCACGATTGATATTATTATACTGTTTTTGATCGATTTGATTGTGTGCGTGTAGGAAATCATGGTTAGAGGACGTTGTGGAGGTAGACGACGGGGTGCTAGGGGAGGAGGCGTGACGCCTCCAGTAGCATCCATGCCTAAGGAGTCTAACCCCCAGGGAGGCGAGCAAGTTCTCGGAAAGGAGAAGATAGTGGTTGGCGATGTGGTTGGGATGATGAGATCCTTTCAGCGCATGTCCGAGGCTTTGATCAGCCGATTGGACAGAGACGAGGCCACGGCACCGACACCCGCTGATGTTCCACCGTGCGCACTAGCCGTTACAGGTAGCATTCACCGTGAACTCAAGAAGGTTAAATTTCCTGAGTTCTTTGGTGCCCCAGACGATGCATCTGCCGAGGCATGGTTGGAGAATATGGCGATGTGCTTCTCACTTCGCGATTATACCTCCAACATGAAGGTCCGCATGGCGGTCTTTCAACTGAAGGGGAGCGCTCTTCTATGGTGGAAGACGCTCTTACCGCAGCTGAACATGGCCGTTGAAGACGTGTCAGAGGAACTGTTCAAGGAACGGTTTCGAGAGAGGTACTTTTATGAGGAATTCATTGAGCGTCAGCTCAATGAGTTCAGCGCATTACGACAGGGAGGTCATACGGTGCCCAAGTACGAGGCACGTTTTATGGAGCTGCTCCGGTATGCTCCGCACCTTAACACGGAGAAAATCAAGGTCAACCGGTTTGTGTTTGGCCTTAACAACAGCCTACGTGCAAAGGTTAGGATCTTGATGCCTCAAACCTTGCACGACCCTGTCCAAAAGGCCCTCATAGCAGAGGAGGAGCTTATCAGTGGGGCTTAGACCAAGACTCCAGCGAGACCAGCAGGGCAGGGTTCATCTGGTACGCTACAGTAGTAGACACCAGCGAGACATACGCCAGGATATCGTGGCTTCCAGAGGGGATCCACTTTTGCTACACCAAGACGATCACCACCTCAATAGCGGACACCTTATCGAGGACCATAGCACCAACAACATCGTCACCTGCAGTAGCTGCAGTTTAGGCATGTTCAGCAGAACAGACCAGGGTTTCAGGCCGGTGGGTTTTCATCTTCTACTTCGGGCACCAGGACTACTGGGCTGAAGAAGGGGTGTTGGACGTGTGGGGAGCCACACTACTAGTGCGACTATCCTGTGGAGAGGACCAGAGCGTCCGGATCAGTCGGACCCACTACAGTGGGAGATATGGGCAAGACCCATCGGATTCATGCGGCGGTGAATAACTTCCAGGCAGAGCACCAGTCGATTGTGCTCGAGACAACAGGTATTGTCGTTGACCAGACCCTTAGTATTTTGATAGACCCAGGTGCTATTGAGAGTTTCATTTATGGTGCAGCGCTAAAAAGGATTAAAAGGCAGTCGAACAGGATGAGTTTATCTTCGTAGAGATGGCTTCAAGAGCCAAATAGAAGTTTGGAGGAAAGGTTATGGGCTGTGCCCTTAACCTGGGAGAGTTTGTCACAAGGGTCGACTTGTACGTCACGATCTTAGGATCTTACGACGTCGTGATCGGTATGGATTGGTTGGAATCGCATGAGGCGATACTCAACTGTAAGACGAAATGGTTGAGCTTGGTCGATGATGAAGGACAGAGACGTGTGATAGTAGGAAAGAACCAGGGAGTATCCCTGAGGTTCGTCTGTTCCTTACAGTTGCGGAAGAGTATGCACAAGGGGTGCAAACTTTATGCGATCCTCGCGCTAAACGAAAAGGGAGTAGTGGAAGGTCTAGAACACCTTTCGGTGGTGAAGGAGTTTGCAGATGTATTTCCTAAGGAGTTGGCTGGGATGCCGCCGGAAAGGGAATTGGAGTTTACTATAGACCTGAAACCGGGGACCGAACCGATAGCAAGAACACCTTATCGGATGTCGACCCCGGAGTTGAAAGAGTTGAAAATGCAACTGAAGGAGTTGCTGGACCTGGGACTGATACGTCCTAGTGTGTCACTATGGGGTGCACCAGTTATTTTCATACAAAAGAAGGACGGGTCATGGAGGCTTTGCATTGACTACCATCATGTGAACAAGGCTACGATCAAGAATCAGTATCCCTCACCAAGAATTGATGATCTATTCGATCAAATGAAGGGTGTGACGGTGTTCTCCAAGATCAATTTGCGATCCGGGTATCACCAGTTACGGACCAAGGAGGATGACATCCCTAAGACCGCCTTTAAGATGAGATTTGGACATTACGAGTTTACTATTTTACCATTTGGATTGACAAATGCCCCAGGGGTATTCATGAGTTTAATGAACGAGGTGTTCCACGAGTACTTGGACAAGTTCATCCAAGTATTCATTGATGATATCTTTATCTACTCTCGGACGATGGAGGAGCATGACGAGAACTTGCGCTTGGTACTACAGTGTCTACAAGAGCACCAATTATATGGGAAGTTGTCCAAATGCTCTTTTTATCAATCGAGGATTCACTACTTAGGGCATGTCATCTCCGGCGAAGGTATCGCCGTGGATCTAGCCAAGGTTGAGGCTTTTATGGAATGGCCTGCACCAAAAAATGTCACAGAAGTGCGTAGTTTTATGGGTTTATCCGGATACTATCGACGGTTTGTCGAGGGTTTTTCGAAGATAGCAAATCCAATCACGGAATTACAGAAGAAAAACAAGAAGTTCGCTTGGACCGAGAAATGCGCAGAAGCATTTTGAAGGCTTAAGGAGTTGTTGACCACAACGTCGATACTAAAATTCCCTGACATGGATGCAGACTTCTTGGTATGCACAGATGCATCCAAGGAAGGTTTAGGCAGAGTCTTGATGCAAGACGGATGAGTGATTGCTTACATTTCGAGGAAACTGAGAAGGCATGAGAAAAACTACGCGACGCATGATTTGGAGTTATTATCCATCGTGTATGCCTTGAAGGTTTGGAGACACTACCTTTTTGGATGAAAATTTGAATTAAAGACTGATCATTGTGGACTACAACACATTTTCACGCAAAGCAACCTGAATGCGCGACAACGGCGTTAGTCGGAATTTCTTAGTGAGTATGACTTTGAGATTACTTACATAAAGGGAATAGTGAACCGAGTGGCTGATGCTTTGAGTCGGAGACCACGCATCTTTTCGGTGTTGCCTCTTCAGACGAATCTACGTGAGAAGATTCTCACTTTACAGCGTGACGATGACTAGTACAAAGAAGTCGAGGATTTTGTCGGACAAAATACAATGATGGTACAACGATATGAGGGATTTTCTTCTGATAGCGACGGGTTATTGAGGTTTAGAGGTCAGATTTATGTACTGCCAAATGATGAGTTGAGGATGTTGATCCTGAGCGAGGCTCATAGAGCAGTTTACATGGCTCACCCAGGAGTCACGAAGATGAGGGAAGACCTTAAACCCTTATTCTTCTGGAAGGGAATGAAGGTCGACATAGTCAACTTTGTGGCTAGATGTCTAGAGTTTCAGCAGGTAAAGGCTGAACATAGACACCTGGTAGGATTACTTCAATCACATTCCATTCTGGAATCGAAACGGGAAGTTATTTTGATGGATTTTATTATTGGATTGCCACTAACAGAAAGGAGACACGACTCGATTTTTTTAGTAGTAGACACTATGATGAAGAGTGCTCACTTTATTCCTATGTGTACGATGTATCAGTCACCTGACATAGCAAGAGTTTTCATCAGTGATATTGTGAGGCTGCATGGCGTGCCTAAGAGGATTATATCCGATCGAGATCGGTGTTTACTGGACGATTTTGGATGAGTTTCCAAGAGGCCTTGGGAACTTAACTTAACTTTAGTACTGCATATCACCCAGAGACAGACAGACAGACAGAATGTACGAACCAAACCTTGGAAGATATGTTGTGCATGTATGTGATGGACCAACTAAAATGTTGGGAGGAATTCTTGCCTCTAGTAGAGTTCTCTTACAACAACAGTTACCTGAGCACCATTAAGATGGCACCTTTTGAGTTTCTTTATGGGCGACCGTGTCGGACGCCCTTGAGTTGGGATCGACTTGAGGATAGGGTCCTGGTGGGACCAGAAGCGATCCAAGAAATGGAAGAGCAAATGAAAACCATAAGACAAAGGATTAAAGAAGTGCGGGATCGGCAGAAGAGTTATGCCGATGCGCACCGAGTCGACCGTAGTTACGAGGTTGGCGATCGAGTCTTCTTGCGGGTTAAGCCGCATAAGAGTTCGATCAAATTTGGAAAGGGAGATAAACTCTCT
>JASDQU010681487.1:7574-24246 GCA_032191745.1 Picea mariana
GCTTTCCCCTACAACTACACAAGAAAGTGATTTTCATGGCTTGTTATTTTTTGTTTTTCATAGCTTCTATTTGGCCTACCAAACCACATAGCTATCTTTTCTGCTTCAGTAATAGGCTTAAATTAGCTATTTTGTCTATTCATCATGAAAGTTTGTTAGATAGTAACTATTATAGCAGAAATTTATGGAACTTTTATCTCTGGTGGCGGGGTTGGTTTCCTTTCATGGCAGCCTCAACATTAGTTTCTCAGACATTATATGTAAATTTTGATCCTAAAAGGTAATACAACTACTAGCTTACAAAAAATAAAAACCAACATCTATATACAAATACAACATATACATAAAAACCCATAAGAATAATTGAATAAATATTAACATAACACATAAATTAACACACCATAACACTTATCTTTATTAAAAATAACGCCAATTGTGGGCAGACCTTCCACATTCCTCCCAACCATAATCCACACTGCTCATAATCTCAGTAGTGGGTCACCCTCGAGCTAGGGGTAAACTCTAGCTATGCAAAGGAAGTTCTAAGGTAGTCTAAGGTATGCCAATTAGCAACAATTCTCATATTCAGGTGCCAATTCTAGCAACTAGCCTACAATCCCTCATACCCCACATGCATGTCTCACCGAGGAAGTGTGCCCCTTATTTTCTCAACAATCCTTCGACTGCCCCACTTCCCTTCCAGGGCTTCAACAACAAGCCAGAAAGGGAGTCTCAGATCCCTGTAGTTACATCTTGGCACCTTGGAAATCAATTCCCAACAGTTCTCTCACCTGGCGAGAATGCTCATGGGATTGACAACCCGCTTCTTTGACCATGGGCCTGACAACCCGCTTCTTCGACCATGTTCCTGACAACCTGCCTCTTCAACCACGGGCCTGACAACTTGCCTCTTTAGTAGCAACACAAGCCTGACAACCTGCCTCTTCAGTAGCAACCATATCAGGTATAGGTACCGGCACGACAACCATAGTGTACCAGGGATGATAGGAGAGAATGATGGAATCCTCCTCCATGAATGATGGGAAATACACTAAATCTCCCTCTTATATATGCATGTGCCTTTTATGACACATGGCACTCAAGGAATGCACTTTTCCCCACTTAAGAAACTTAGGATATATTCATATCCATAACTTTATCTTAATGAATATTAATACAATATTCCATTGGGCTTGAGACCTCTTAGCTTAGCCCTTTCCTATACTCTTAGTCCCCCTTTCCCTTTCTAGTGGAGTTTAGCCCCCCATCTCTCTTGTTGGGTCAGTCTACAACAGTGATGTATTTTATTAATAATATAAGTGTTTACATATTACAATAATAAGCATGCTGGCTTTTTAGAAATCCAGGCTCTCCAACCTAATAATCACATAAGCACTCATGTTCTATAATATCTTGGCTCACTAGCCTCTAAAACATATGTACAATTACACTAGGGATTAACCTGGGAAATTACATTCCCCTCCCCCTTATTTATGCACTTTCCTCAGTGCATTATAGACATGTACATTCAAAATTATTCAAAAGGCTCCATGCCTTTTCTATTGAATCTTTTTATCCTTCTAGTGCTCTTCTTGTCAAGCATCATATTCATGTCTTCACACTTCAACTGGAAGTCCTTTTCTCTATTTCACCGAGCTGCTTCACGAAATAATTTATCCATTGTACCATTATTGAGATACCTCTTCCTTGCTGCACTCACCCTTCTAGGCTCAGACATCCTTTCATTAATGTACAATCCTTCAACGATCCATCTTGCCAAGGATTTCACACACATGAAGAGTGTCGGTTCATCTCCAGATCCCCACTAAGGATTTATATTTTTTACAATCACATGACTTCAGTGTCCCAATAGTAGCCTTTCTTCCTAAGCATTCCAGTTTCAATAAATATTATCTCATCTGTATCACACACATACATTCATTATGAGACAACATTATAAGACTTCATTTAGAAATTCAAATTTATTTCATAAAGAAATTCAACTTTTTCCCAAAATATGAAATTCCATCTCATAATTTTCTTGGTTGTTGCAACAACATGTATCAGTCTTTATTATGGCCTTCTGCAGCACCATACTGGACACTACTTTTCTTGCAACGTTGCCATCTTACATTCAACCAATAGATTATTAGTGTTTCTTTCATAATATACTATATACTTGCATTGTAACAATTTCAAAGTTTACAGAGTGATCTTAGAATTGTTTATGTTTAACAATTCAATCACCACTAACAATCTATTTATTAACTAGAATGAAGATATCATTCTTTGCATATATATTATCAACATCCAAGGTTTTACTTTATTCCTTTGACATAGCTTTCTTGTGACTACTTTAACTTGCAACTTCCTTGTTGCATTATCTAACAACTCCTGAAATGTTCTCAACCTCATGAGTTAGTGATAATTACATCATTTCAGATGTTAGCACAATCATTTTCCATTAATATCATATACACATGCATTCCGCAAATGCATTCAAGTATAACAATTTTATCATGTATAAGTGCAACTCTACCACTTACACACTTTCATAATTTAGTCATGCCCACAGTTCAATGTGTTAGCGTCGGAAGTCACTCCTGGATTGCTTGCAAGAGCAGAGCCCGACACCATCAGTTTTATGTCACGATAGCTTTTAATGGATGATCAGATGGATAGAGACTTGGGGAGATATCACTCTAACTCGGGGACTGGGCCTTGCATGTAAAGGACAAAGGAGGTCTTGATCTAACTTCAGCCAGTGGGTTGATTAAAAGATGGTCAGGTGGAAGACTTGATAAGAAAAGGTGGACAAACAACTTTGGGCAATAGGCTTTCGACAGTTTGCAGAAGAAAGACTCTGAATGCAAGATCAACTTGGTTCAGGGTCTCAAGAAGGGGACTTGACTGGATCCTCCAATTCCAAGTCACTCAGCGTTGGGAAAGTCACAAGAACCGATTAGAAACAATGCAACTATTACAGTGATCCATTACAACATCATCCTATAACAGTTGCAGCTCGACTGGATCCTCCAATTCCGAGCTGTTCTAACACAATATAACAAAGATGTAAAAGAAACTGGCATTCATAAGGCAAGAAGTCTCAAGAGTTTATACATAACCAGAGTATTAGTGCTTCATTAAATCTTTACAACCGGGAGCTCTGCTCAACCATCGATCCCTTACAAATTACAAAGACTAAGTTTATTTCTCTGTTAGATGCCTCCTTAACTGTGCAATGGCTCCTGCAGGGGGAAGTAGCTGAGCTAGTAAATGTTGATTTAGCGTGTGCAGACCTCTTTTGGCTAGTCAAGGACTCGGCATGGCTTCTTTGAAGAACTGGGTACACAGGACCCTCTCGAGCAGACCGCTTGCCAGACCTTCCATACCTTACACTTAATGCATGAGAAGAGGTTTCACCCACCCCTTCTCTCCTTTATTTACTCCAAGCGAAGGCCGAGAGCGGGATCGTATCAGATGGTACCTGGAGATCGAGAAGATCCTTTTGGCAACTGGACTCGACGCCTTTGGACCCTTTCAGCGCAGTTCCTTTCTTTCCCAAGTGACTATGGGCTGTGACCCCGTGCTTATTCCCAAAGCGCTTTCGGCGTTCGTGAATGGAAGGAGTTAATCCTTGCTTCTTGTAATCGCGATGAGCGAAACGCCGAGACGACTTAATCTAGCACCACACACCCCTCTGGATCCGACGATTCTGAATTCTCCCGACAATGCTGTGGGCCCCAGGTCTTGGACGCTCTCGTCACTTCGCGCATCGGGGAATGATGGATCTGTTCCTTGCATTTTGAAATCGCGATGCGTGAAGGGGCGATAGAACCTAATCGCGCATCACGTATCCTTCTTTTGATCGGATGGCTCGAAACCTTCTCGGCGATACCATGGACCCGTCATTAAAAGCTCTTTTTACTTCGCGATTCGCGAGTTCGTGGGTCGAAGACCCTCGGCTCCCCCTTTTAAACTCTCGCTACCCGAGATAGTGGTACGAACCGGGCGCTTTCCTGGTCAGCGCTCTTTACATGTAACCGTCGGCTAGGGTCCAAGTACTAACGCCCCTTGCAACTCGCGGCTTCACGAGTTGGAGCATTGAACTTTTGCATCCTCCCCTCACGAAGTCCCGAGACGCGATGATCAGCACAGGTTGACCCCCTCCGGGCACTTTTCGTAATTCACAATCTCGCGCAACCAAAAGACATGGTCCGCCCTTCGAACTCATGAACCCCGAGTTCGAGAAACAACTGATGCGCTTATACTGATCGTGATTGATGCCCCTTGAAAACATTTTTACGCTATCCTTGGCGCGACTCGGTTAATCTGTGGTTTCCCATCAACCGTTGTTCTGCTCTGTCGCTGGATCCTTTCCGCTGAAGAATGAAATGCCCGCTCGCTTGATTTTAAGTCCGAAAAGGACTTCTTCTGTGTGCTGCGCTCGAGCGTTTTTCGCGCCACTTGTAGATCTAAACACTCTTAGGCCCGAGATAAGAAATGTCACTAACACAATGGAATCTTGTATTGGCTTCAGAATGCTCTATATCTAAGTCATGTATCTCAGCATTGGTAATGGGAAAGTATGGCCAATGCCTCAACACATTCTCCATACACTTCTATTTCCTTCTCAACTATTTGGATGCCTTCCTTTTCGACCCGAACACTACACCAAGAATATAATTATATGGTGTTCATTAGTGTTACCAAAAAGGTTGCATTCCAAACATTATTTAGTAGTAAGAAGTTTAGTGGGTATTTGTGTGACATATAGCCCTTCCATAACCAACCATGCCATGGTCTCATACATAACTAGATTTACTGGCATTCATTCCTATAATAGGGTCATACCCTTTATGGCTTTGGTTATTAGCTCATAACCAACAAATCCATAATATGCTATTATATCACATGTATGCATTCAAAATCCCCACAACTTTTATAATTATTACATGCCTCCAACCTTTACCATACCTAGTGGTATTTTATTTTCATTAATGCATTCAAATTATGCAATAATGTAATTTTAGATAATAAACTCTGGCTGAGGTAATTCTTACCTAAATTCCCTTCAACAATTATGCAACATAAATTCATAAAATACACACCTGCATAGGTTCCATTAAATAAATTTAATGCTACATGGCTAGCTGCTATTAGTAGGAGCTCCCTTCGTATGGATGTCTTCCATATGTAGCAACCTTATCAACAACACTTGCAACCATGCAATAACTATTTCTTTCCTGGCATAAAATTGACATTAGAAACTTTCATAATCATATATATAACAAATCTATATTCATTACAACATATCTATATGCACTAATATTGTTTCACTAACATGCTCATAAATGCATATGTATTTCATTTTCTGTACTATTGTAATACCCCTGTTTCCCCCAGCTTGTAAAAATAATTATATTTGGATAAAATACTGTGAATAGACCTGTCATGAGAATTTTGGAAAAGACAATGAACCTTGTTATTAGAGTTATAGTATATATATATATATATATATATATATATATATATATTGTAATTAAATAAAAATGGAAAATTGTGGCATAACTGCTGAAAGGAGGTGGCTATTATGGATCATGATGCATGAGAGGGGATGGTAAGGGGAGCCAATGATGATTGAGATGACCCTGCTAGATCAATACACTGTTGGATATAAATTGCTCAGACCTCGAACAATCTTCTATCCCACAAAATTTAATTACTAGTCAAGTTGGTAGTTGGGAAGTCTTCCTCAAGACTAAATGATGACATGGGAAAAGTACCCGTCTAGAAAATTCTCGATATGACCCACATAATCTTGCTGGAAAAGGCAAGAAAAGTCAGGAAAACCGTGGGTAGAGGGCAAAATATACACACGAATAGGTTGGAAGACCAAGGGAGATGAAACATAGCATGCAAGGATATCTGGTTCAGAGGAGAACTGAGAAATATATGCTACTATGGGTACATGAGAACTTGGATGGTGTTTTATAATCAAGTTGATAAACATAGATGCAATTATTGAGTGAGAAATCACAACATGCTTCCTTGCATGGTGGATAGAAAACTGAACTGCCATGGCCCTATGGGAAAATGAGAGTAACCTTTGTCCCTTCCTGTAGTTGATCCAAAATGAAAACTTCATCTATCTCACAGAATCATGGTCTAGCTAGGGGGTGTCCAGTTGAGGAATAATCAAAGAGAAAACCGTGCCTATGGTTAGGTGGAAAAGATAACCCTTTTCAACAGTTGCCAACTAATTTCCAATTTTAGATAAGTGTGACTCTGAGTTTTTATGTTGTCTTGGTTGTTTTTTTGTAATATGCATTTTGTTCTTGAGCCAGATGTTGGAAAATTCTTTTACCTTTTTTGAATGGTAGAATTCATGGCTTTGATGGCCTAGTGGCCTTAGAACCTGGAAGAAAAGTTTGGATATTGTAGTTTGTAGATGGTTTTATGCCTACCTCTGCTTAGAGAAGGAGATTTTTTATTAATTAGTTTTAAATGAATTTGGAAGCATAAGACTTTGAACCCTGTGTTGGTTGGAAAGTCCTCACGGGACTATCTAGGGAGCAAACATGGAAATATGGAGTCGGGAAAGACTCTATGGGATAACTCTGAACCTGTTGATCTCTTAGAATTACCATTGTCCTGTTACATGATTTGGATTCTGAAGCGAAAGGAGCTTCTTTCAAGCCATTCTCCTTAGTGACCACAGGCGCAAGTCTACAGCCTTAACCAAATCTCAGATAAGATATGAGAGTGTATCCCTTGGGGGCTTATCAAAGCCCTATATGACCAGGAACCTGGAACCCTGCACTATGCAAAAAGGGAACTAATTTTTCTACGATTCAGGACTTCAGAGGTCTGGGACTTCGGGATGTTGGAAACTCACAAAATTCAAATACTGTTGAAGGCAACCTATCGAAACAATGACCGAAAAGTTGACCGAAAACTGGTGGTTTCCTATCCATTGTTGTGGGATCTACTTTATCATTAAACTCTGACCAGCTTTTCGGACACAAAGTTACATGAGCTGTCGCTCCAAAAAACATCGAGATCTTTCTTGACCATTGGATATACACTATAGTCAAATTCGACGTTGACCTACTACGGGAGTAAAAAGGTGTTAAATGGTCGAAGTCCTTGAATGTTGAAGTCGTGAAGTAACATGAGCCATATATCTAAGGATCCTTCAGAACCCTTCTCGACCATTGGATCAAGTATAATGGAAGGATAGAGTAATTGGTATCACTAACCGAAAACAAGCAGTCATCCCCACTTTATGCCCCTTCTGGAAGGTAATCCTTTGGGGAATCAAAGGGTTAAGAACGATAAGGGTTTCGAACTCGTGAATCCCCGAAGTGGAAACATCCCGCCAACTTTTAGATCGTGGGGAAGAATTCAAGAGAAATGTGAGCCATTGATCTAAGAATCCATTGGTGACCCTTCCCAATCATTCGATCAACTAGTGGAAGAACAACATAAGTACTTCGAAAAAGTCTTACTTCGGGATTCTGGAACTTCAAAACTATGAGACTTCGGGAGATTTGACATGTTGGTGCACAGGCCAAACACCGAAGCGTCGAAGTCCGGAGTACGTGGTGGGAGTTCTAGAACTTCGAAACTCTAGGACTCCAGGACGTCGATAGATTTGAGGATGTAGGAAGGTGTGTTAAACACCAAAGCACTGAAGTGTCGAAATCCCTGTGTGTGGTGTCCAACCTTGACTGGACAGGACACACATGCCATGATGATGTGGTGCATCTGGTTAGTTCCACTTGGCATCATGGGATTGGTCGTGAATTAAGTGTGGGACCCTCCCCCCTCTTGTCAAGTCTAAGCTAGGTTTTAAGCATAGATGAATCTCAACCGTCATATCCAAGGGAGGGTAGAATCTCCACCATAAATTTTTGAGTGGAAAGAGTCCTTTGGACTTTGGAACTCCAGGGAAGTTTGTATACCTATACAAGAATAACGAAGGGGTCGAAGTCTTGTTACCCACGAAGGCCTAATATATATCCCCTACAACCTCCCCTCCATTGGCCATGTCATTGCTATAGGATGACGACTGAGGTCGTTTCAATGCCATGTAGGATGGTACGAATGATGTGGATCCACATGGACTTTGACCAACAATACCTCAAGAAGTTTAGGGAGCCATAACTTTCGACTCAAAACTTGGTTTTGGATGAGTTTATAGTCATTTGAAAGCTCTCGGAGAGCAGAAGGAAATGGTGCCCTTATTTGAGGAACTCAAAGAAGTTGTAGGAAGGAGAAAACTTTATACCCCATCCCTTAAAAGGGTACTTAGGGGGTTGGGTGTGTGACAACTATGTATCGTTGTCCAATAGGCCATAACAACATTGCTACTATAGTAATTGCAACAACCTCTTTCTCCTTGTACCACTTTTCCTTATTGTTCTTGGCTATCTCAAGTCTTATTGAGTTCTGGTATCCCTTCTTACGTTTGCTAAAATCATTGTACATGATTGAATCTATTCCGAGTACTTTTCCAGCCCAATCACTCTTGGATACTTTTGCTTTTACCACCACATAATATGCTGATATTAAATTTCAACATTCCTCAATTTCTGGATCCCTTTGACGCATCACCCACATGATCAAATTACTCAACCACTCATGCTCTCTTATTGACCTTGGGTCTTCAACATTCATTCACTTTGCTGGAACAAACAAATTTTTAGTTTTCCCTCTCCGAACACCTCAACACTTGCAGCCATTGAGCCTCAAACTTGACTTGTATAATCAATTTCCAGCATGTTGCAATGTTACCCAATGTCTTCTTTTCCAGTTTCATAGAGATTTTCTGGAATTAGTTGACACTGCTTTTATTTTCTATCATACATTCTAGTGATACTTCCAACCTTCTGGATTATCACCAACAACTCTTTTCAATTTGAGATGAGTTCTTTTAGGTACCCTCTCTTTTGCATACCGAGCCACATAGAACCATTTTCTGTCTTATTGTTCTTTATTGATTTCCCCTCAAAAAATCATCTCCATGCTTGAATTATTTTGACTTTCTATCCCAATCACTTTGGGTATGTACTCAACACCTTAGGAGTGCACCCAAAATTCTCTCACTGTATCAACCATTTCTTGTTTATTGCTACTAAGCTCTTGGAGTATTGCAGGAGACTCAAAATAAGTTGTCATCCACCTAGTGATGCCTTTCCGGGAAGTATGCCTATATACCTCTAGAGCCAATATGCACATGATGCATTGATTATGCATCTGCTGACACTTATTTATTATGAACATACCTACATTACTTCAACCCTGAAGTTCTACATCCAACCATGCTTCCACTGCTCTACTCTGACAACAATCATGGAGGTGCTATCTCCAACACTATAAGAGCAATCCTTGGAGATGTTACATCTTATTTCTATGAATACACTTTGTCTTCTTTTATTAGAAGCCTAACATATTAACATTTCAATTCTTTTAGAAAAGTCTTGTCCACAATGTACTAGTTTATTTGTACATTGAAACCCTTTATGGTGAATTGAATTTCACTATTTCATCCACTCAATGATATGCTTTCACATCTTGATTCCACTGAGAACTTTAATTAGTAGGAGTGGATTTATTGTAGTGGATTCCCAAGCCTTCATGGTTGAACATTGATTCATACCATAATATTCTTCAGTCTTGATCTTTGATCATCTTCTGATGCATCCTTGTCATAACACTCTTTCCTTGAGTACCTCTCTTCACCTTTAACCAAATTTCAACCTTCTCACCTATTAGGAAAACTACCTCTCCACACTTCCATGGTATTAGATTCATGCACACTCATTACTCCTACTTTATTATGAAACATGGATGATCTCTTTCTTACTTAACATCCCCAATTGGTATGCATATCTGTTATCTTGAAGTCTTTTTCCAGTCATAGTTCCATTGAGAGTCTTCTACATTGCACACCAAGTATGGATGTCTTCAACTGGTAGCTTCCTAAAGAAATCATTCCACATTTGAATAACTGACCTTGCCTTGTTCCTCATACCTAAAGAGTAATTATGCAACTAAAAATACTTTCTCATTCCCAACAACTAGGTCTCTGCGTCCTCATCCTTCTTGTGTTTACCATCAAATGTAGGTGGTTTGATTTTATTAATTTTTCCCTATAACTCATCCACCCCAGACCTCTTCTTATGCTTCTTGACAGGGAATGGACTTGAACTACTGTGTGATATCCTAGTTGAATGCCTTGGGGAGTGATGGTGATGCCTACCAATACTTTTGGTTCTTCTCCTCTCATCATGAGACCTATGACTCCCTAATTTTCTTGACTCAGTCTCCTTATCCATCTTCTTCTCTATTCTATCGAAGTTCTACATTAACTTAATGTTAAAGCCTTCTTGTTTCTCCTTGGATTTCATAAGATTTTCATTATCATCTTTATAACTCTTAACATCCTTTTGCAAACTTTTTATGGTCTCTACCAAGTTCATGATTTATCCCTTTCTGTCTTCTCCATGCCCATTGGATTCTGTTACTACAGCCCCCATGCCCATACCAAATATTTTTCCTTCATCTTCATAATTATAAGTTCTTTGGGCATCATCCATGTCTTGGTTTACTGATATTTCTGCTGAATTTTTCTTACTTCAAATTACATTCTTGGTTCAGAAATAATTTATTTCTATTTTCTTGTGAATTCTTAATATCCCTTTTTTTATACATTCTTGAGTGAATACATGGACTCCACTATCCACAAATTCTCATGACTAACTCTCGTGTCCCCCTTCAAAATATTTGAGCAGGGAGACTATTAATGGAATGATAGGGAAGATAAATTCATTAGCTCGAGCATCATAGCTTCGATGCTCAACCACCGTCTGAATATATTTGAATTAGATCTTAACCCTTGGCCCATTATCTTGCCTATTAGAATGCTCAACATGAACCTGATACTCAGTAACTATCTGATCTGGACTTTGGTTCAATCTTAGCCGCCAAAACATTTCACCCATATTTAGAAAATTTTCTTAATTTTGTTGCGATTTCATGATTCCATTTCATTCATGTTATAAATTTCACCTCCTCCAAAAGGCAGCGTGGTGTTTCTTCATATCCATTATACACCCATACTTATTCATTTTCTCTAATATCTCATCGCAGGTTCGCGATCATTTTCTTATGCTTCATCACCTCTGTGATATCCTTCACACCCACAAAATATTCACACTTAGTCAAATTTTGAAATTTCATCGCAGCTTCGAGGGATCCCACATTTTTGTTTTACTCTTAGAACTACATACACCCATTTGCCTGACAAATCCTTAGGACTTAGCCTATTTTCCACATCTTACCGCGGGTTCGCGGGTCCACACAGATACCATACCTCTTAAAATTACATCTACCTGCCCGCCTGACAAATCCTTAGGAATTGGCCAATTTTCCACTTCTTACCGCGAGTTTGCAGGTCCACGGGGATACCATACCTCTTTCCATACCCCTGATTCTCTCCACGCTCCGCAATATCTTAACACTTAGAAAAATTCCAAGATCTTACCATGTTTTCATGGGATTGACAGTTGGCCTGCCACATGGCTCCACATCACCTTCCAACTATCATCTCATCCAACATGTACCTGCCACGATGGTAGTATACATCTTTCTTTTACCACATCAGATAACACGTGGCCTCTATGTCATGCTGACATCATCGTAGGGAAAAATACCCAAATTCTTCCGATTTTGCTTACTTCAAAAAGTCAACCAGATTCAAAATTTATTTCTCGGATTTCCATTAAAATTTTGAGATTTTAATTCTTGGCTCATTTCTTGTCTTACTCATGAATTCTCCAAGAATTTCCATCGCATAATTGAGGACTTTTTCCCAATTATTTTTATCATGGGAATTTTGCAATTATTTATGTGGTCGCCATTAGATCTTGTAATTAATCTCGATACAACCAAATTGGGGTATGTACTTACAAATTCGACCTTCTACTCTTCAAATTTGCCTCTTGCGCATTGAATTTGTCTTGAATTACTTTGTGAAAATTGGGGATTTTGCCCAATTTCACCTCAAGTTTTTCATGGGTGCCATGGTCGCTCTGTAACTTCAACTTTCGGCCATCTACAGGCCTAAATCTTCTCAATTAGAGACTAAATTTGCTTATACTTAATTTATGGGTTTAGTTCTTCCAAATTATTTGCAAAATTCCTTTAATTTTACTGCAATAATTTTATTGAACAATTTGTATACATATTGTGACATTATGTCAAACAATTTTCCCACATAGTTTGCAAATCTCAACTCTGTCCTCTATTAATTGGCCCATGCAAGATCGATGTTGAAAACTGGGCTCTGATGCCACTTTGTAACATCCCTAGCCACCAGGACTGGGCTACGCCATGCAAAAATATCTCAATTACAGTTCTGATACCACATTGTAGCATCCCCTGACTCATAGATGGGCAATGCCACACAAAAAAATTTTGAACTATGATACCATTTAAGTAACTGATATACTTATGCAATTGCTCAGATTAATGCGGATAATAACATCTATATACAAATACAACATATACAGAAAAACCAATAAGAATAACTTAATAAATATTAACATAACACATAAATTAATACACAATAACATTTATCTTTATTAAAAAGAACACCAACTGTGTGCAGACCTTCCACATTCCTCCCAACCATAGACCACATTGCTCATAATATCAGTAGTGGGTCACCCATGAGCTAGGGATAAACTCTACCCAGGCAAAGGAAGTTCTAAGCTAGTCTAAGGCCTGTCAATCAACAACAATTCTTAGATTTAGGTGCCAACTCTAGAAACCAAACTACAATCCCTCATCCCCCACATGCCTATCCCACCCCAGGAAGTGTGCCCCTTCTCTGCTCAATAATTATTTTTTTGCCCCACTTCCCTTCCAAGGCTTTGACAATAGGCTAGATAGGGAGTCTCAGATCCCTATAGCTGCAACTTGGCACCTTGGAAATTAATTCCCAACATTTCTCTCACTTGGAGAGAATTATCATGGGCCTGACAACCCGCCTCTTTGACCACGGGCCTGACAACCCACCTCTTCGACCACGGGCCTGACAAATAGCCTTTTCAGTAGAAACACAAGCTTGAAAACTGCCTCTTCAATAAAAACCATACCAAGTACATGTACCAGAATGACAACTGTAGTGTACCCGAGATGATAGGAGAGAATGATGGGAAATACATTAAATCTCCCTCTTATATATATGCATGTTCCTTTTATGACACATGGCACTCAAGGAATACACTTGTCCCCACTTAAGAAACTTAGGATATATTCCATTGGGCTTGAGCCCCCTTAGCTTAGCCCTTTCCTAGGCTCTTATCCCCCCTTTTCCTTTCTAGTGGATTTTATAACCCCCATATCTCTTGTTGGGTCGGTCTGCAATAATGATGTATTTTATTAATAGTATGAGTGTTTACATATTACAATAATAGGCACACTTTCCTTTTAGCAATCCAGGCTCTCCAGCCTAATAAACATATACACACTCTATCCTATAATATCCTGGATCACCAGCCTATAAAATATATGTACAATTACACTAGGGATTAACCTGGGGTATTACAAAGAACAACTCAAATTTTCTTCAAATATGCGAAGGGAGTGCAGGAGTTCCTTTTTATCTTCCATATTTTTTTCCAAGGCTTGACCTACAATTGCCTTGATGATTCAGTATGTCTCAACGAGTTTGAAGTATTTGGTATCTCTTGTTTTGGAATACAGTGGGTCAATGACCCAATCCTGTGCTTCCTCCAAAATCTGTCTGTCGGGGGTTTCTAGTCTTCTTTCCCACACAACTTCTTCAAGCCCCTCTACTTCTCACTCAGAGGCATCCAAAAAAATTCTTGAAATCAATTTCCCACTTCCCATGTATCTCAATTCACACACTTGCAGGCCATTGGTAAATTCCAAGATGAGGCCTTCTCACTACTCCTTAAACCATTCCTTGTCATCTTGTTCATGTTACCTCTTCCACTGTCCATTTCTACAAGTGCTTCTTCATCCTAGGCACTGTCAATCTTATAACTCGCTCTCCTCCACCAACAATGCTGCCTCATCGCCACTCAGGAAAGCCACCACCCGTAGATTCCGTCAAGGTCACTCCCCACCTCTCACATAATTACAACTTCACTATACTTTGTGTAGACCAAATCAAAACATTTACAACCAAACACAATCCCTCTCATTGTCTTATCTCCATAATGTTCGATTTCCTCCTCGTCAAGGAATGATTCCCTTGGCTTATCATTGTACCTCCCCCATTAAAATTTGCCTTGATCCTCCTCCTTCATCGAGTACTTTCTCTGACCAGAGCTCGATCCATATCAATGACATTCATCATTGCAAATCTCCCATGATCCCCCCAATGCTCCTTAGAACGTTGTAGTTCGATAATGTATCGCTCCCATCTTGTGGCATTCATTCCCATATTTTCAAATAATGATTGTGGGAGGTATGTGCTCCTCGCCACCCTCAAACATTATTACCTTGCATGGCTGCTAGGCTCTCATCACCTCCCCACCTGGCCAAATGACGACATCTGTCATATTGGTTGTCAAAGATTCTGCTTGAATGCCCCTGCCCCAACCGATATCATCCCATTCGGGGAAACATTTAAAACAATATTAATAACAACAAAATATTTCAATTTCGGCCATAAATAAAACATTTCAACATCCACCTTATGTAAAATAATTTTCTATATTGTATTATAACAAAGATGTAATTCCTTAGTAAAAAAATATTTCAATGTCCACCTTAAGTAAAATACACACACACACACACTAGCAGAAAAACCTCCTAATACTTCCCCATGTTCCATGGATAGTAAGAGGGGTAAGCCTTGCCTCGGGGGATTCAAGAGAGTCGAACCAATGACCCACAACAAACATGATAAAATCACATGTGGCTATATATATATATATATATAAAGCAATTGATTGTAAGAAAATGTTATGGTTAAAACATTTTAATGGTGTGCTACTACGAGGGAGAGAGATGTGTAAGAGTTGACGTAAGAGTTCACAAATGACATATCTTGGTTAAAACATTTTAGTGGTGTGCTGATCAATATGAAGAAGATGTATAATTATTTTCATGCTAAACATAGAGTTAACAACTTGCAAGCAACACATATATAAACAACTAGTGTAAATCCATCGTAACTCTAATCTATTATGTATGGAGAGGGCATAGTTCTTAGGCACGACATCACTGTTTACATTTATAGTAATTTGATCCTTTACTACACATAAATTAAAATAAATTTACACTCATTTAACTTTGGAATTAAAATAAATTTACACTGATTGTACAACTCTTTGAAAATAATACTATAGTATATGTGGCTCATTAATAAATAATTATTAACATTATTTATGTTTGGGATGTAGAAATTGTTTAAAATTATGATGGACATCAATCCAGGTTAGCCATCTTACAATTCAGTAGGTTCCAAACAATATATTTCTCACAAGTGGATAATGCTCCTTACCTTTACTAAATGATTAAACCTGTAAAAAGGAGAATTAACTTCTACCAAACAGGTGATCATGTAGAAAGGAGAATTAATATAGTTAATTGGATCTTAATTGTAGTGTCCCCAAGGCCGAGCCCCGATGTAAACTATGATCTGAAAGAGATTGTAAATATGTGTTATAGGCTGGTGAGCCAAGTTTGGTATAAGCCAGTGGGATTATGTGTTTGATTAGGCCAGAGAGCCTAAGGGTTGAAGGCCAAGGGCCTGGATTTTTGTATCTGTATGTATGCAGCACATTAATAAAATATAAACACCGCCAGGTGCAGACCGACCACGATGAATGAGTGATGGGGGACTGAGCATCCACAGAGTGGGCAAGGAACTAGGGGCTGGAAGGTGGGAAAGGGGCTAAGTGATGAGCCTAGGGGCTAAGCCTAGGGGCCTAAACCTGGAAATAACATTTTAATATTATTTCAAAAAAAGGAGACATGTGCATTTCTGTTTATCCTAAGTTTTGGAAAGGGAACGTGCAAGGTGATGCACGCTGTGGAATGCATGCAGTTCCCAGGGTGACAAGTGTCAACCCTGGTGCATGCAAATAAAACCAATGCAGTAAGCCGTGAGGGGGGTCTGATCCATTCGATCCGACTGTCTTGGGGAGAGCCATGGAAGCCTCTGCCAGAATACCCTGGTTCATCTCTGAAAGCCGTAAAGCCTGTGTTTGTTCTGCAAAAATACGTGTACACCCTCTGTTCTGAGAGCCGAGAAGATTTTGTCCGTCTGAAAGGCCAGTTCACTCTTTACCTGTTCGAAACCAGGGAGTCTGGGTAAGTTACTGCGTGGATTGTTGTCACGCGTTTCCAGAACCAACACCGTGAGATCATCCTGTGACTGCTGAACCGGTTTGGGGAAGCCTGTGTTTGTGTTCCCCGTGGGTTGTTGTGGCCACGCAGTATTGGATTGCGTGAGGCTTGTTGGCCTGTGAGCGACTCCTCCAGGTGAGAGAGTGCGCAGAGGAAGGAGAGAGCTCCTGGAAGGAACCCTGTAGCTGCTACAGAACCCGGAGACTTCCGGTCCGGTCTGTTCATGTAACCCAGGGTAAGGGAGACTGGCAGCCAAAGGACTGTCTAGGTGACAGAG
>JASDQU010681487.1:24704-39951 GCA_032191745.1 Picea mariana
GGCTCTAAAGTAATTGAGCTAACCCTCGAGAATATATGTGTGTGTGTGTCACACACACACACACAGAGAATGATAAATTACACCATAATTTGGGGGATTTGCCAACATGGAAACTGGACCCCCTGTCTATTAAAATTTCATCCAATTGTCCAACCACACGTTGTTAGTCACTTGAGTTTGATTGCTAATGATGACTACGATCAAGAAAAATGAAATTATATATATTAAACTTGTGTCCCTAATAGTTTCCTTATATTCAAAAAGACAAAACATGTCCATGAGATGGTGCCCTGATGGTATGAACCTTAGTTTTATTCGTTGCTGGATTTGGGATGTCATCCTCCAACTCAATTAGGTTGTCTTTGGAACCTGAAGGGTTGGCCGCATCACCTTCCTACTTTAGCTTGGTCCCATGCTCATTTGTAGAAGCCACTCTAAACTTGAACCCAAACTGTGACTTACAGGATGTAACGTCCCCAACCACCTAGGATGGGCCATGCCACGCAAAACTCTCTCAATTATAGTTTTGACACCACATTGTAGTGTCCCCTAACTCATAGTTGGGAAATGCCACACGAATTTTTTTTGAACTCTAATATCGTTTAAGTAATTGATATACTTCTGCAATTGCTCAGATTAATGTAGATAACAAAATCTATATACACCTCGGATGGGGTGACATATGGAAGCCACGTTCACCACGCAACCATGCACGTCAACCACCCCCTCTCTCCTAGGGTGGTGACCCATCAATGCTCATTTATTTCACCTGCGATTTCCTCTGCAAGTGCACCTGCTATCGTCCTCCATCCTGTACAATGCTCATTTGAATTTGATGTCTCCTCAGATCACTCTATGGGTTAATCTCGTCACTCTCCCTTGGAAGATGGTTCATTACGCTCTTTCCTCGACCCTGTGATCTCTTCTCCTTGCGCCCTCTCTTCATTCCATGCTCGATATCCTCCTTTTTCTCCAAGCACCCTCCTTTGGCCTCACGCACTTGTTGCACACCTTATCTCTCTTTGCGTGATCCACCTTGGTGTCATCTTATGCCTAGAATGGGAGGTCTCTCTCTTAGAGATAGCTTGCGCTTAGATCAGAGTGGACACACTCCTTACACTTCTCATCCCTATTGCACCTGTCCCTACCACACCAAAATGGCTCAACGTTTCTCTCCTCCTACGGGCAAATCCACCGATCGAAATACACCCTATTATCCACCCATGACTTCTGCCACAGGTCCGCTTCCCCCCAATCCAAATGTAGCCCCCATGCCTCTGCCTCACCATGTCTTCATTGATGTTCAAAGGGAAACCATTTTAGCGTTGCATCAGGACAATGTAGAAATTAAATTTCGCTAGGAGCTGATGGAGAAGCACCTAGACCGACTTTTGGATTTGGGAGCACAAGAACCAACTCAACGTCGCACCACAGAGGAGTTTCTACATGCTACAATGGATCCAAAATGGCCAGACTCATCCGAGCATGCTTTCCCCTACAACTACACAAGAAAGTGATTTTCATGGCTTGTTATTTTTTGTTTTTCATAGCTTCTATTTGGCCTACCAAACCACATAGCTATCTTTTCTGCTTCAGTAATAGGCTTAAATTAGCTATTTTGTCTATTCATCATGAAAGTTTGTTAGATAGTAACTATTATAGAAGAAATTTATGGGAGTTTTGTCTCTGGTGGTGGGGTTGGTTTCCTTTCATGGCAGCCTCAACATTAGTTTCTCAGACATTATATGTAAATTTTGATCCTAAAAGGTAATACAACTACTAGATTACAAAAAATAAAAACCAACATCTATATACAAATACAACATATACATAAAAACCCATAAGAATAATTGAATAAATATTAACATAACACATAAATTAACACACCATAACACTTATCTTTATTAAAAATAACGCCAATTGCGGGCAGACCTTCCACGTTCCTCCCAACCATAATCCACATTGCTCATAATCTCAGTAGTGGGTCACCCTCGAGCTGGGGGTAAACTCTAGCTATACAAAGGAAGTTCTAAGGTAGTCTAAGGTATGCCAATTAGCAACAATTCTCATATTCAGGTGCCAACTCTAGCAACTAGCCTACAATCCCTCATCCCCCACATGCATGTCCCACCGAGGAAGTGTGCCCCTTATTTTCTCAACAATCCTTCGACTGCCCCACTTCCCTTCCAAGGCTTCAACAACAAGCCAGAAAGGGAGTCTCAGAGCCCTGTAGTTACATCTTGGCACCTTGAAAATCAATTCCCAACAGTTCTCTCACCTGGAGAGAATGCTCATGGGCTTGACAACCCACTTCTTTAACCATGGGCCTGACAACTCGCTTCTTCGACCATGTTCCTGACAACCTGCCTCTTCAACCACGGTCTTGACAACTTGCCTCTTTAGTAGCAACACAATCCTGACAACCTGCCTCTTCAGTAGCAACCATATCAGGTACAGGTACCGGCACGACAACCATAGTGTACCAGGGATGATAGGAGAGAATGATAGAATCCTCCTCCAGGAATGATGGGAAATACACTAAATCTCCCTCTTATATATGCATGTGCCTTTTATGACACATGGCACTCAAGGAATGCACTTTTCCCCACTTAAGAAACTTAGGATATATTCATATCCATAACTTTATATTTATGGAATATTAATACAATATTCCATTGGGCTTGAGACCTCTTAGCTTAGCCCTTTCCTATACTCTTAGTCCCCCTTTCCCTTTCTAGTGGAGTTTAGCCCCCCATCTCTCTTGTTGGGTCAGTCTGCGACAGTGATGTATTTTATTAATAGTATAAGTGTTTACATATTACAATAATAATCATGCTGGCCTTTTAGAAATCTAAGCTCTCCAACCTAATAATCACATAAGCACTCATGTTCTATAATATCTTGGCTCAGTAGCCTCTAAAACATATGTACAATTACACTAGGGATTAACCTGGGAAATTACATTCCCCTCCCCCTTATTTATGCACTTTCCTCAGTGCATTATAGACATGTACATTCAAAATTATTCAAAAGGCTCCATGCCTTTGCTATTGAAGCTTTTTATCCTTCTAGTGCTCTTCTTGTCAAGCATCATATTCATGTCTTCACACTTCAACTGGAAGTCCTTTTCTCTATTTCACTGAGCTGCTTCGGGAAATAATTTATCCATTGTACCATTATTGAGATACCTCTTCCTTGCTGCACTCACCCTTCTAGGCTCAGAAATCCTTTCATTGATGTACAATCCTTCAACGATCCATCTTGCCAAGGATTTCACACACACGAAGAGTGTCGGTTCATCTCCAGATCCCCACTAAGGATTTATATTTTTTACAATCACATGATTTCAGTGTCCCAATAGTAGCCTTTCTTCCCAAGCATTCCAGTTTCAATAAATATTATCTCATCTATATCAGACACATACATTCATTATGAGACAACATTATAAGACTTCATTTAGAAATTCAAATTTATTTCATAAGGAAATTTAACTTTTTCCCAAAATATGAAATTCCATCTCATAATTTTCTTGGTTGTTGCAACAACATGCATCAGTCTTTATTATGGCCTTCTGCAGCACCATACTGGACACTACTTTTCTTGCAACGTTGCCATCTTACATTCAACCAATAGATTATTAGTGTTTCTTTCATAATATACTATATAGTTGCATTTTAACAATTTCAAAGTTTACAGAGTGATCTTAGAATTGTTTATGTTTAACAATTCAATCACCACTAACAATCTATTTATTAACTAGAATGAAGATATCATTCTTTGCATATATATTATCAACATCCAAGGTTTTACTCTGTTCCTTTGAAATAGCTTTCTTGTGACTACTTTAACTTGCAACTTCCTTGTTGCATTATCTAACAGCTCCTGAAATGTTCTCAACCTCATGAGTTAGTGATAATTACATCATTTCAGTTGTTAGCACAATCATTTTCCATTAATATCATATATACATGCATTCCACAAATGCATTCAAGCATAACAATTTTATCATGTATAAGTGCAACTCTACCACTTACACACTTTCATAATTTATTCATACCCACAGTTCAATGGAATCTTGTATTGGCTTCAGAATGCTCTATATCTAAGTCATGTATCTCACCATTGGTAATGGGAAAGTCTGGCCAATGCCTCAACACATTCTCCATACACTTCTATTTCCTTCTCAACTATTTGGATGCTTTCCTTTTCGACCCGAACACTACACCAAGAATATAATTATATGGTGTTCATTAGTGTTACCAAAAAGGTTGCATTCCAAACATTATTTAGTAGTAAGAAGTTTAGTGGGTATTTGTGTGACATATAGCCCTTCCATAACCAACCATGCCATGGTCTCATACATAACTAGATTTACTAGCATTAATTCCTATAATAGGGTCATACCCTTTATTGCTTTGGTTATTAGCTCATAACCAACAAATCCATAATATGTTATTATATCACATGTATGCATTCAAAATCTTCACAACTTTTATAATTATTACAGGCCTCCAACCTTTACCATACCTAGTGGTATTTTATTTTCATTAATGCATTCAAATTATGCAATAATGTAATTTTATATAATAAACTCTGGCTGAGGGAATTCTTACCTAAATTCCCTTCAACAATTATGCAACATAAATTCATAAAATACATACCTGCATAGGTTCCATTAAATAAATTTAATGCTACATGGCTAGCTGTTATTAGTAGGATCTCCCTTCGTATGGATGTCTTCCATATGTAGCAACCTTATCAACAACACTTGAAACCATGCAATAACTATTTCTTTCCTAGCATAAAATTGTCATTAGAAACTTTCATAATCATATATATAACAAATCTATATTCATTACAACATATGTATATGCACTAATATTGTTTCACTAACATGCTCATAAATGCATATGTATTTCATTTTCTGTACTATTGTAATACCCCTGTTTCCCCCAGCTTGTAAAAATAATTATATTTGGATAAAATACTGTGAACAGACCTGTCATGAGAATTTTGGAAAAGACAATGAACCTTGTTATTAAAGTTATAGTATATATATATATATATTGTAATTAAATAAAAATGGAAAATTGTGGCATAACTGCTGAAAAGAGGTGGCTATTATGGATCATGATGCATGAGAGGGGATGGCAAGGGGAGCCAATGATGATTGAGATGGCCCTGCCAGATCAGTACACTGTTGGATATAAATTGCTCAGACCTCGAACAGTCTTCTATCCCACAAAATTTAATTACCAGTCAAGTTGGTAGTTGGGAAGTCTTCCTCAAGACTAAATGATGACATGGGAAAAGTACCCGTCTAGAAAATTCCTGATATGACCCACATAATATTGCTGGGAAAGGCAAGAAAAGTCAGGAAAACTGTGGGTAGAGGGAAAATATACACACGAATAGGTCGGAAGACCAAGGGAGACGAAACATAGCGTGTGAGGATCTTTGGTTCTGAGGAGAACTGAGAAATATATGCTACTCTGGGTACATGAGCACTTGGATGGTGTTTTATAATCAAGTTGATAAACATAGATGCAATTATTGAGTGAGAAATCACAACATGCTTCCTTGCATGGTGGATAGAAAATTGAACTGCCAGGGCCCTATGGGAAAATGAGAGTAACCTTTGTCCCTTCCTGTAGCTGATCCAAAATGAAAACTTCATCTATCTCACGGAATCATGGTCTAGCTAGGGGGTGTCCAGTTGAGGAATACTCAAAGAGAAAACTGTGCCTATGGTTGGGTGGAAAAGATAACCCTTTTCAACAGTTGCCAACTAATTTCCAATTTTACATAAGTGTGACTTTGAGTTTTTATGTTGTCTTGGTTGTTTTTTTGTAATATGCATTTTGTTCTTGAGCTAGATGATGGAAAATTCTTTTACCTTTTTTGAATGGTAGAATTCGTGGCTTTGATGGCCTAGTGGCCTTAGAACCTGGAAGCAAAGTTTGGATATTGTATTTTGTAGATGGTTTTATGCCTACCTCTTCTTAGAGAAGGAGATTTTTTATTAATTAGTTTTAAATGAATTTGGAAGCATAAGACTTTGAACCCTGTGTTGGTTGGAAAGTCCTCACGGGACTATCTAGGGACCAAACATGGAAATATAGAGTCGGGAAAGACTCTATGGGATAACTCTGAACCTGTTGATCTCTTAGAATTACCATTGTCCTGTTACATGATTTGGATTTTGAAGCGAAAGGAGCTTCTTTCAAGCCATTCTCCCTAGTGACCACAGGCGCAAGTCTACAGCCTTAACCAAATCTTAGATAATATATGAGAGTGTATCCCTTGGGGGCTTTTCAAAGCCCTATATGACCAGGAACCTGGAACCCTGCACTACGCAAAAAGGGAACTAATTTTTCTAAGATTCAGGACTTCAGAAGTCCGGGACTTCGGGATGTTGGAAACTCACAAAATTCAAATCCTGTTGAAGGAAACCTATCGAAACAATGACCGAAAAGTTGACCGAAAAGTGGTGGTTTCGTATCCATTGTTGTGGGATTTGCTTTATCATTAAACTCTGACCAGCTTTTCGGACACAAAGTTACATGAGCCATCGATCCAAAAAACATCGAGATCTTTCTTGAACATTGGATATACACTATAGTCAAATTCGGTGTTGACCTACTACAGGAGTAAAAAGGTGTTAAATGGCCGAAGTCCTTGAATGTTGAAGTCGTGAAGTAGCGTGAGCCATATATCTAAGGATCCTTCAGAACCCTTCTCGACCATTGGATCAAGTATAGTGGAAGGATAGAGTAATTAGTATCACTAACCGAAAACAAGCAATCATCCCCACTTTATGCCCCCTCCGGAAGGTAATCCTTCGGGGAATCAAAGGGTTAAGAACGATAATGGTTTCGAACTCATGAATCCCCGAAGTGGAAACATCCCACCAACTTTTAGATCGTGGGGAAGAATTCAAGAGAAATGTGAGCCATTGATCTAAGAATCCGTTGGGGACCCTTCCCAATCGTTTGATCAACTAGTGGAAGAACAACGTAAGTACTTCGAAAAAGTCTTACTTCGGGATTCTGGAACTTCAAAACTATGAGACTTCGGGAGATTTTATATGTTGGTGCATAGGCCAAACACCGAAGTGCCAAAGGCCAGAGTACATGGTGGGAGTTCTAGAACTTCGAAACTCTGGGACTCCAGGACATCGAGAGATTTGAGGATGTAGGAAGGTGTGTTAAACACCAAAACACTGAAGTGTCGAAATCCTTGTGTGTGGTGTCCAACCTCGACTGGATAGGGCACACATGCCATGATGATGTGGTGCATTTGGTTAGTTCCACTTGGCATCATGGGATTGGTCATGAATTAAGTGTGGGACCCTCCCCCCTCTTGTCAAGTCTAAGCTAGGTTTTAAGCATAGATGAATCTCAACCGTCATATCCAAGGGTGGGTAGAATCTCCACCATAAATTTTTGAGTGGAAAGAGTCCTTTAGACTTCAGAACTCCAAGGAAGTTTGTATACCTATACAAGAATAACGAAGGGGTCGAAGTCCTGTTACCCATGAAGGCCTAAGATATATCCCCTACAACCTCCCCTCCATTGGCCATGTCATCGCTAGAGGATGACGAATAAGGTCGTTTCAATGCCATGTAGGATGGTACGAATGATGTGGATCCACATGGACTTTGACCAACAATACCTCAAGAAGTTCAGGAAGCCATAACTTTCGACTCAGAACTTGGTTTTGGATGAGTTTATAGTCATTTGAAAGCTCTCGAAGAGCAGAAGGAAATGGTGCCCTTATTCGAGGAACTCAAAGAAGTTGTAGGAAGGAGAAAAATTTATACCCCATCCCTTAAAAGGGTACTTAGGGGGTTGGGTGTGTGACAACTATGTATGGCTGTCCAATAGGCCATAACAACATTGCTACTACAGTAATTGCAACAACCTCTTTCTCCCTGTACCACTTTTCCTTATTGTTCTTGGCTATCTCAAGTCTTATTGAGTTCTGGTATCCCTTCTTACGTTTGCTGAAATCATTGTACATGATTGAATCTGTTTCGAGTACTTTTCCAGCCCAATCACTCTTGGATACTTTTTCTTCCACCACATAATATGATGATATTAAATTTCAACATTCCTCAATTTCTGGATCCCTTTGACCCAACACCCACATGATCAAATTACTCAACCACTCATGCTATCTTATTGACCTTGGGTCTTCAACATTCATTCACTTTGCTGGACCAAACAGATTTTTAGTTTTCCCTCTCTGAACACCTCAACACTTGCATCCATTAAGCCTCAAACTTGACTTGTATAATCAATTTCAAGCATGTTGCAATGTTACCCAATGTCTTCTTTTCCAGTTTCATAGAGATTATCTGGAATTAGTTGACACTGCTTTTATTTTCTATCATACATTCTAGTGATACTTCCAACCTTCTGGATTATCACCAACAAATCTTTTCAATTTGAGATGAGTTCTTTTAGGTACCCTCTCTTTTGCATACCGAGCCACATAGAACCATTTTCTTTCCTATTGTTCTTTATTGATTTCCCCTCAGAAAATCATCTCCATGCTTGAATTATTTTGAATTTATATCCCAATCACTTTGGGTATGTACTCAACACCTTGGGAGTGCACCCAAAATTCTCTCACTGTATCAACCATTTCTTGTTTATTGCTGCTAAGCTCTTGGAGTATTGCAGGAAACTCAAAATAAGTTGTCATCCACCTAGTGATGCCTTTCCCAGAAGTATGCCTATATACCTCTAGAACCAATATGCACATGATGCATTGATTATGCATCTGCTGACACTTATTTATTATGAACATACCTACATTACTTCAACCTTGAAGTTCTACATCCAACCATGCTTCCACTGCTCTACTCTGACAACAATCATGGAGGTGTTATCTCCAAAACTATAGGACCAATCCTTGGAGATGTTACATCTTATTTCTATGAATACACTTTGTCTTCTTTTATTAGAACCCTGACATATTAACATTTCAATCCTTTTAGAAAAGTCTTGTCCACAATGTACTAGTTTATTTGTACATTGAAACCCTTTATGGTGAATTGAATTTTACTATTTCATCCACTCAATGATATGCTTTCACATCTTGATTCCACTGAGAACTTTAATTAGCAGGAGTGGATTTATTGTAGTGGATTCCAAAGCCTTCATGATTGAACATTGACTCATACCATAATATTCTTCAGTCTTGATCTTTGATCATCTTCTGATGCATCCTTTTCATAACACTCTTTCCTTGAGTACCTCTCTTCACCTTTAACCAAATTTCAACCTTTTCACCTATTAGGAAAACTACCTCTCCACACTTCCATGGTATTAGCTTCATGCACACTCATTACTCCTTCTTTATTATGAAACATGGATGATCTCTTTCTTACTTAACATCCCCAATTGGTATGCATATCTGTTATCTTGAAGTCTTTTTCCAGTCATAGTTCCATTGAGAGTCTTCTACATTGCACACCAAGTATGGATGTCTTCAACTGGTAGCTTCCAAAAGAAATCATTCCACATTTGAAGAACTGACCTTGCCTTGTTCCTCATACCTAAAGAGTAATTATGCAACTAAAAATACTTTCTCATTCCCAACAACTAGGTCTCTGAATCCTCATCCTTCTTGTGTTTACCATCAAATGTAGGTGGTTTGATTTTATTCATTTTTCCCTATAACTCATCCACCCCAGACCTCTTCTTATGCTTCTTGACAGGGAATGGAATTGAACTACTGTGTGATATCCTAGTTGAATGCCTTGGGGAGTGATGGTGATGCCTACCAACACTTTTGGTTCTTCTCCTCTCATCATGAGACCCGTGACTCCCTAATTTTCTTGACTTAGTCTCCTTATCCATCTTCTTCTCTATTCTATCCAAGTTCTGCATTAACTTAATGTTAAAGCCTTCTTGTTTCTCCTTGGATTTCATAAGATTTTCATTATCATCTTTATAACTCTTAACATCCTTTTGCAAACTTTTTATGGTCTCTACCAACTTCATGATTTATCCCTTTCTGTCTTCTCCATGCCCATTGGATTTTGTTACTGCAGCCGCCATGCCCATACCAAATTTTTTGCCTTCATCTTCATAATTATAAGTTCTTTGGGCATCATCCATGTCTTGGTTTACTGATATTTCTGTCGAATTTTGCTTACTTCAAATTACATTCTTGGTTCAGAAATAATTTATTTCTAATTTCTTGTGAATTCTTAATATCCCTTTTTTTTATGCATTCTTGAGTGAATACATGGACTCCACTATCCAAAAATTCTCATGACTAACTCTCGTGTCCCCCTTCAAAATATTTGAGCAGGGAGACTGTTAATGGAATGATAGGGAAGAGAAATTTGTTAGCTCGAGCATCATAGCTTCGATGCTCAACCACCATCTGAATATATTTGAATTGGATCTTAACCCTTGTCCCATTATCTTGCATATTAGAATGCTCAACATGAACCTGATACTCAGTAACTGTCTGATCTGGACTCTGGTTCAATCTTAGCTGCCAAAACATTTCACCCATATTTAGAAAATTTTCTTAAGTTTATTGCGGTTTCATGAGTCCATTTCATTCATGTTATAAATTTCACCTCCTCCAAAAGGCATCGTGGTGTTTCTTCATATCCATTATACACCCATACTTATTCATTTTCTTTAATATCTCATCGCAAGTTCACGATCATTTTCTTATGCTTCATAACCTCCGTGATATCCTTCACACCCACGAAATATTCACACTTAGTCAAATTTTGAAATTTCATCGCAGCTTCAAGGGATCCCACATTTTTGTTTTACTCTTAGAACTACATACACCCATTTGCCCAACAAATCCTTAGGACTTAGCCTATTTTCCACATCTTACCGCAGGTTCACGGGTCCACATAGATACCATACCTCTTAAAATTACATCTACCTGCCCGCCTGACAAATCCTTAGGAATTGGCCAATTTTCCACTTCTTACCGCGAGTTTGCAGGTCCACGGGGATACCATACCTCTTTCCATACCCCTGATTCTCTCCACGCTCTGCAATAGCTTAACACTTAGAAAAATTCCAAGATCTTACCGTGTTTTTGTAAGATTGACAGTTGGCCTGCCACATGGCTCCGCATCACCTTCCAACTGTCATCTCATCCAACATGTACCTACCATGATGGTAGTATACATATTTCTTCTACCACATCAGATAACACATGGCCTCTATGTCATGCTGACATCATCGTAGGGAAAAATACCCAAATTCTTCTGATTTTGCCTACTTCGAAAAGTCAACCAGATTCAAAATTTCTTTCTCGGATTTCCATTAAAATTTTGAGATTTTAATTCTTGGCTCATTTCTTGTCTTACTCATGAATTCTCCAAGAATTTCCATCGCATAATTGGGGACTTTTTCCCAATTATTTTTATCATGGGAATTTTGCAATTATTTATGTGGTCGCCATTAGATCTTGTAATTAATCTCGATACAACCAAATTGGGGTATGTACATACAAATTCGACCTTCTACTCTTCAAATTCGCCTCTTGCGCATTGAATTTGTCTTGAATTACTTTGTGAAAATTGGGGATTTTGCCCAATTTCACCTCAAGTTTTTCATGGGTGCCATGGTTGCTCTGTAACTTCAACTTTCGGCCATCTACAGGCCTAAATCTTCGCAATTAGAGACTAAATTTTCTTATACTTAATTTATGGGCTTAGTTCTTCCAAATGATTTGCAAAATTCCTTTAATTTTACTACAATAATTTTATTGAACAATTTGTAGACATATTGTGACATTATGTCAAACAATTTTCCCACATAGTTTGCAAATCTCAGCTTTGTCCTCTATTAATTGGCCCATGCAAGATCAATGTTGAAAACTGGGCTTTGATGCCACTTTGTAACATCCCTAGCCACCAGGACTGGGCTACGCCATGCAAAAATATCTCAATTACAGTTCTGATACCACATTGTAGCATCCCCTGACTCATAAATGGGCAATGCCACACAAAAAAAAATTGAACTATGATACCATTTAAGTAACTGATATACTTATGCAATTGCTCAGATTAGTGCGAATAATAACATCTATATACAAATACAACATATACAGAAAAACCAATAAGAATAACTTAATAAATATTAACATAACACATAAATTAATACACAATAACATTTATCTTTATTAAAAAGAACACCAACTGTGTGCAGACCTTCCACGTTCCTCCCAACCATAGACCACATTGCTCATAATATCAATAGTGGGTCACCCATGAGCTGGGGCTAAACTCTACCCGGGCAAAGGAGGTTCTAAGCTAGTCTAAGGTCTGTCAATCAACAACAATTCTTAGATTTAGGTGCCAACTCTAGAAACCAGACTACAATCCCTCATCCCCCACATGCCTATCCCACCCTAGGAAGTGTGCCCCTTCTCTGCTCAGTAATTCTTTTTTTTCCCCACTTCCCTTCCAAGGCTTTGACAATAGGCCAAATAGGGAGTCTCAGAGCCCTATAGCTGCAACTTGGCACCTTGGAAATTAATTGCCAACAGTTCTCTCACTTGGAGAGAATTATCATGGGTCTGACAACCCGCCTCTTTGACCACGGGCCTGACAACCCACCTTTTCGACCACGAGCCTGACAAATCGCCTCTTCAGTAGCAACACAAGCTTGACAACCTGCCTCTTCAACAAAAACCATACCAAGTACATGTACCAGAATGACAACCGTAGTGTACCCAAGATGATAGGAGAGAACGATGGAATCCTCCTCCAAGAATGATGGGAAATACATTAAATCTCCCTCTTATATATATGCATGTTCCTTTTATGACACATGGCACTCAAGGAATACACTTGTCCCCACTTAAGAAACTTAGGATATATTCCATTGGGCTTGAGCCCCCTTAGCTTAGCCCTTTCCTAGGCTCTTATCCCCCCTTTCCATTTCTAGTGGATTTTAGCCCCCCATATCTCTTTTTGGGTCGGTCTGCAATAATGATGTATTTTATTAATAGTATGAGTGTTTACATATTACAATAATAGGCACACTTTCCTTTTAGCAATACAGGCTCTCCAGCCTAATAAACACATACACACTCTATCCTATAATATCCTGGATCACCAGCCTATAAAACATATGTACAATTACACTGGGGATTAACCTAGGGTATTACAGAGAACAACTCAAATTTTCTTCAAATATGCGAAGGGAGTGCAGGAGTTCCTTTTTATCTTCCATATTTTTTTCCAAGGCTTGACCTACAATTGCCTTGATGATTCAGTATGTCTCAACGAGTTTGAAGTATTTGGTATCTTTTGTTTTGGAATACAGTGGGTCAGTGACTCAATCCTGTGCTTCCTCCAAAATCTGTCTGTCAGGGGTTTCTAGTCTTCTTTCCCACACAACTTCTTCAAGCCCCTCTACTTCTCACTCAGAGGCATCCAAACAAATTCTTGAAATCAATTTCCCACTTCCCATGTACCTCAATTCACACACTTGCAGGCCATTGGTAAATTCCAAGATGAGGCCTTCTCACTACTCCTTAACCCATTCCTTGTCATCTTGTTCATGTTACCTCTTCCATTTTCCATTTCTTCAAGTGCTTCTTCATCCTAGGCACTATCAATCTTACAACTCGCTCTCCCCCACCAACAATGACACCTCATCGCCACTCAGGAAAGCCACCACCCATGGATTCCGTCAGGTTCACTCCCTACCTCTCACATAATTACAACTTCACTATACTTTGTGTAGACCAGATCAAAACATTTACAACCAAACACAATCCCTCTCACTGTCTTATCTCCATAATGTTCGATTTCCTCCTCGTCAAGGAATGATTCCCTTGGCTTATCATTGTACCTCCCCCATTAAAATTTGCCTCGATCCTCCTCCTTCATCGAGTACTTTCTCTGACCAGAGCTCGATCCATATCAATGACATTCATCATTGCAAATCTCCCATGATCCCCCCAATGCCCCTTAGAACGTTGTAGTTCAATAATGTATCGCTCCCATCTTGTGGCATTCATTCCCATATTTTCAAATAATGATTGTGGGAGGTAGGTGCTCCTCGCCACCCTCAAACATTATTACCTTGCATGGATGCTAGGCTCTCGTCACCTCCCCACCTGGCCAAATGATGACATATGTCATATTGGTTGTCAAAGATTCTGCTTGAATGCCCCTGCCCCAACCGATATCACCCCATTCGGGGAAACATTTAAAACTATATTAATAACAACAAAATATTTCAATTTTGGCCATAAATAAAACATTTCAACATCCACCTTATGTAAAATAATTTTCTATATTGTAGTATAACAGAGATGTAATTCCTTACTAAAAAAATATTTCAATATCCACCTTAAGTAAAATACACACACACACACACACACACACACACACTAGGAGAAAAACCTCCTAATACTTCCCCATGTTCCATGGATAGTAAGAGGGGTAAGCCTTGACTCGGGGGATTCAAGAGAGTCGAACCAAGTGTGGGGATTCAATATCCACCTCGGGAACTTGCAATCTGTTAACTGACTAAATATTGATAATATTTTGTTGGCAACTGGGGTTAATAGAAACAATGATATTTTTTTTATGAATACAACCACAAACTTGTAATATATATTTGCCACCTAAAAATAAACCCTTGGTGCTCTCTTCATCCTTACACTTTGTATGAGACCACCTATCTAACAATAAGTTTTCAAATTCTTCATCAGAGAGTGACATTATTTGGGAATACTTAAGCGATTCCCACCAAATGGATGCATCACCTTGTAAGTGTAAACTGACCAAACCTCTCCAATGCTCTTTATATGTTAACTTCTCTTCTTTTATAAATTTTTCAATACCTGGGCCATCATATTTTCCAGAAAAAATCAAATACATCTTGGAATAAATCTTCAATAAAAACTAAAGATTAAAAATAACTCAATGTGCAAATCACGCGGCTTTTTCCGGAAAAACCCTAAAAAACTGTTGAATTTAAAATGATCATAACTTTACTTCCTGGAATTCGTTTCGACTAATTTGTTTTTTGAAATTGGGCAATTTTCTGAGAGGAATTCAAATATGAGATCCGTAAAAGACAAAATCGACCCCCACAAAGGTAAAGGAATCTACAAAATAGAGTGCTCATGTGGAAAATGCTACATCGGTGAAACTGGTCGCTCCTTCCAGATTAGGATAAAAGAACATGGAGCTGACATTAAGAACGAACGCATCCGCACCTCCGCCCTAGCT
>JASDQU010681487.1:46571-63339 GCA_032191745.1 Picea mariana
CATTGTCATCATCTGAAGAAGAAACCAGAATAGGAACAGAAGAAGGCACAAACGTCGAAGACGACTCGCGGGTCGAAGAAGGAACAATCGTCGAATTAGGCTCGCAGGCTAAGAGATTTTCATCAAATTTAACATCTCTTCTAATAATAATTTCATTACAATGTGGTTGAAGAAGTCTATAACCTTTGACATCTTCAGAATAACCAACAAATATACACTTCTCACTTTTAGGCTGCAATGTTTTCCTTTTCTCATCAGGAATGTGAGCTCATGCTATACTTCCAAATACACGGAAGTGACTTACATCTGGTTTAATTTTAGTCCAAGTTTATTTCGGTGTTATATTTTTAAGAGCCTTTGTGGCAGTGCAATTTACTATGTAATTTGCACAGTTGATTGCTTCCGCCCAATACTTTAGACTTAATCCCTTAGTTTGGATCATACAATTAGCCATTTCTTTTAATGTGCGGTTCTTTCTCTCAACAACACCATTTTGTTGTGGTGTATATGGAACAGTGTGTTGCATTTGGATGCCCTGTGTAGTGCAGTAACTTGTAAAATTATTGTTCACATATTCGCCTCCATTATATGTTCTTAACTTTTGAATTTGATGTCCAGATTATTTTTCTACAAGGGCCTTGTAGGCCAAAAAATTGTCAAAAACTTCGCTCTTAAGTTTTAAGAAGTAAACCCAAGTATGTCTTGAAAAGTCACCAATGAAAGTTAAGAAATACTTGCACCCAGAAAAATAAGGAGAAGAAAGTGGATCACACAAATCACTATGAACAAGTTGCAAAGGGCCCGAGGTGTTCCAAGAGGCACGTTTGTCAAAATTATCTCGATGATGTTTTCCAAGAACACAACCGGCACAAACACCATCTTTGCATGAAACAAGAGGAAGACTAGTCACCATATGTTTATTACATAGTTTTTTCAATGAGCGATAGTTTAGATGACCAAACCGCTCATGCCAAAGTTTGCTCAAGTCATTGCTATAACCAACAAAAACTGATGAAAAAGATGATGACCCAAAGTTGTCAAATTTATACAACCTGGTAATATCATCAGCAATTCCAGTTGCAGGAACATGCTTAGGATCTTTTAGATCCTTGACTACAACTTGTGAGGTGAAAACTCTATAGTTTTACCTTCACCTGAATGAGTGATTTGATATATTGATAGAAGGTTACGAGAAAGACTTGGAACACATAATACATCATTGAAATGATTGTTTTCTACTTGAATTGTTCTAGATCCTTCAACACTAAGAGATCTATCATTACCAACAAATATTTTCTTGGTGTTACATTCATTTAGAGAAGAAAATATGTCTCTATCCTTAGCCATATGATAAGATGCTCCAGACTCAATAAGCCACTCATCAGAAGAAGAAGTAGAAGTTGTATTGAAGGAGAAACCAGAAGCAGAAAGTGCATGTCCATGAGAAGAAGAAGAAGAAGAAGAAGAAGAAGAATCAACATTGATGTTGTGCTTCTTCATCACTGCTTCTAAAAATGCCATCTTCTTGAAACATTTGGACTCATCATGACCATCTTTATCACAAAAGTTGCAATTTCTATCAGTATTTTTACTTTTATAGTTTTCTCCTTTATCACCATTAGGAGCGGAAGTTGTCTAAGTGGGTTTGAGACCCTTATATTGTTTGTTGTTGTGGCGAGGATGTTGCTTCTTGGTATTCTTGGGTTTATCTTTCTGATGGACAACTAAGGATTTGTTGGAGGTACCTGCAGTGTTGATCACTCCAAGTTGTATAATCTTATCTTGCTCTCTAATCAAAGCATCACAAAAGTTCTCAAGACTGGGTTTTTTATAAGCTGCCCCTAGATCCTCTTGTATGGCATAAAAGATAGATACAAACACAGAATATGCACTACCTAGATTAGAAAGTATAAGATAGATGCAACGATCTTCTTCTATCTTTATCTTACAGTCTTCACATAAAATTCTAAGTGTTTTAAACTTAGATAGTCTTCAATGCAAGAAAAATAATTTGGAATTAAGTTCAGTACTTGATTTTCTAACTGTTTTGCTCGAATAATATTGTGTTTACCAAACACAGATTCGATCTTGTCCCAAGCTTCTTTGGGTTGATCAATTGATTGAAGGTGGAACCTTAAATCAGGAGAGATGGACATTCTGATTAATCCACATGCATCGTCATTCCTATTATCCCATTTGAATTTATTAACAGCATCAGTAGGTGTTGTTTCCTTTCCCAAGGTAATTCGGTACAAGCCTTTACTTCTTAATAAATCCTCCATATGGGATTTCCATCGGAAGTAGTTGGTGCTGGTAAGTAAGAGATTTCTTGTATAATCCATATTAAATATGCAGATAATACAGATTTTAGAACTGAAACTGATGATCTGAATGGAAAGAGCTCGAAAAGTTATGCGGTTTAAAAAAAAATGGCACTGAAAACGGACTTCGGATGTGAGAGTTATGTCATTTAAAAAAAAAAGGCATAAACGGTAACCAAATGACCACGTGATAGTGTAAGTTGCTTTATGAAGTGACCCACTTTTATAAAAAGAAGTGGGGATCACTTTTACAATGAAGTTACTTTATAACAGAAAAGATGCATGCAAAATAAATAAATATAAAATAAAATATTAAAGTTACTTATAGTGATTCACTTTTATACTTGAAGTGAAATACACTTTACAATTTTAGCATGAACTTTTTCAAAAAAAACGTAACAAAAGAGAGACTTGAACTCAAGACCTCTTACTTAATAAGACAACTTTTAACCAAATGGTCTAGAAAAACATATTGTAATGTTCAGAAAGAGGGTTGTCGTTGTTGATGATGATGTTGTTGAAGAAGGCCTGGGAGAGCGTGCTAAAAAAAACTATTTTCACACAAGAAAACAAAAATTCGTTTCTCGATGACAACAAGGGTTAGATCTCGGTTAGCTTACCCAGAAGATGTACATTTTCCTATCTGTTTCTGATTTTCCAAAATTGCACAAGGCACGAGGAAAAGAGAATACACAAATCCAAAAGAGTAACAACCTGGAAATAAATAATACAAAACCGAAATAAAACCAAAATACTACTCTACAAAAAATTAAAAAAAAATGCGTATTCAAGCTTTATACCTCCAGATCTGACTGTAATGTCCGTATCTTGGGCAAACAAAAACCTTTTCGAGTGAAACGTAAAGTGTTCCTGAATGAAACGAGTGCTCTGGACACAATGGAACAATTTTCTCAGCCCATAAATCTACGGAAATGACAAAAAATGGAGATGAGGCAACTCGGCTTCATAATCTCGATCTACAACAGTAGCGGGTCTTCAAACAGGCTCTGATACCATGTTCGACAACACAGGTATTCCAACAAAGGATGAACACCTTTAGTAACCACTCACATAACCAGATCAAAGATCAACACACCGAAGTTTTCACGTGGTTAAACCCCTACGGGAAAACATCCACGGCCCCAACCAACACAGCCACTTGGAGCAGTTTATTAATGCAAAAAAAAAGATTACAAAGAGAGTTTACAAGAGAGTTTCTCACAATTTATCATCGGCAAATGACCCTCCATGCTCTTTAAATAAAGATCATGGACCAATCGGGTTTTAAGCAGGGATGATTTTAGGGGCTAAATTTCGCTCATGGGCTAATTTTCCATGGTTTTTCCATAAAAAAGATTCGCTATTCTAAAAATAATTCACCCAAATTATATAGGATAAAATTATTTTACCTTACAAAATCGCCAAAAGTTTATACAAACTATATAGAATCCTTAGAAATTTGAATATTTTTACAAAAATATTGTCAAACATTTATAGTTGTCATATGAAAGATTACTAACATTCGCGAAGGTTTCTACATTTTAAAATAAATAGAGATCATGGACCAATCAGGTGTTAAGCCACGGATCAATGGTCGTTAAGATTGAGGAGAGTATGAACTGTCGGATCACTCTATGTCGGGAACATATCATGACCGTCGGATTTCCTAACTACAAATGCATACTTATGCATACTAAAGAAACACACTAAGAAACACACTTTTACCTAACGACACATTAGACCAAGTAGATCTTAACTAACTCCTAAGTGTCTAAATATCCTAATAGTTCATTGACATATATTAATAAAAAAAAAATGTAGGGTTCATTGACATATATTAATAAAAAAAAATGTAGGGTTCATTGACATATATTAATAACAAAATAAATGGTTTAATTATGTCGAAGGCACATATATAGGGAAAGAAATTCCCCAAAACTTGTCGACGAGGAAAAACCTGTCAACCAATACCACCTACCATGTCATGTATCCACCTATCCCTTACCTCCCGTGTCATCCACCGCTTGCCTCTTGTGTCATCGACCTGGGTGGCTACATACCTATGTCAGTCACCATAGGTCTACATACCTATATCATTCACCAACTATCTTTCTTTCGACATGTACTAGGAGATAGGGATCTTGTGATATTCCTTTGCTTTGAAACTGAGTCATTGCACCAAATTCCAGTGATGGATTATGCCAAATATACCAACCTCTTCGTAAAATTCCTTTGCACCTTGCTTGTGATTTCCAATTTATTGACAACTACAATCATCCCCTCTTCAAACATGCCCTTCTGCATTGTACTAAATCCCACAAATCTGAAAACTTTCCCAAAACTATTTGTGAGCATTCATATTTAACCACTAGTCCTACAGACCTTCAAATTTTCTCTGTCTTTTAGAAATCCAATTCTCTCTGTCTTCCATAAAATAAAACTGTGGACTTTGATACCACAGTAAAATGAAACATTGCATTCACTTATGCATCAGAAATAAAACCGTAGTCCCCTTAGTAAGACAACACACACAAAGAACAAAATATTTACGAGAAAGGTAATCTTTGACAAATTTCTTAAGCACACCCTCGTACACTGTACTTAATCCCCTGGATCTGAAAACTTTCCCAAAACTCTTTGTGAATGTTCAAATTTATCCACTACTCCTACAGACCTTCGAATTTTCTTTGTCTTTTAGAAATCCAATTTGCTTTGTATTGCAAAAGATCAAACCATGGACTTTGATGCCAAGGTAAAATGAAACATTACATTCACGTATGCAACAAAAATAAAATCGCAATCCTGGGAGACATGACAACCCATAGAACAAAATATTTACGAGAAAGGTAATATTTGTTGGGTATGTGTTATATTCTTTGCATGTGTGTGTGTGGGCGCGTCAGATTCGACAACTGCATCCGATGATCCCAACTTCCTTCACTCTTTGTGTTGTTTGCGTTGGGTGCTTTATTGGGAGGGGGGGGGGGCTAGGATTGGCCCTGCTTGGTTATGCACAACGTTCGGCTTCGGGGCAACGCCCCAATTTTTTTTTGTGGTTTTTCTATTTTAGTTGATTTTGCTATTTTTAGTAATTTTCTAAATTAATCTCGAATTAAGGGATTAGGGTTTTGGTAGCTATGGAATACCTAAAATATTGTATATATTGTATTGTGAATGGTGAAATTAATACAATGAAGAGTTGAAAGGTGTGACAACAAGGAAGGTTGGTTTTCTCCCGGTTAAGGGTTTCCAACGTAAATCTTTGTGTACTGTGTGTATGAGCCATTGATTAATTTATCTTTTTCTTAAAAATTTGTATGCATTGCTTTACTTCACATGTTTAAAACTTACAAGTGGTATTAGAGCCATTTTTGGCTTCAGGGGGATGCCTTTGTTGTTGAGGGTTTGGCTCGGTCTTGATAGATCAAGTTTATCTTGGGTCTGTGATAAACTTGGGTTCAGTGGGAGCTTTTCTAGTGGTGATTTGAGTGTAGAAACAGGAATGTGAGCTCTTATAGAATCGGGATAGAGAATTTCAATGGTAAAAGCTTTGAGCTATGGAAGCCCAAGATGGAGGACCTTCTTGTAGACAAAGAAAAATGGATCGTTGTGGATATTGGTACATAGCCTACTAGTACGCAGTCTACTAGCACACAATCTACTGGTACACGATCTTCTAGTACAAAAACTACTAGTACACAACCTACTAGTATGTCGAAGGAAGATTTGGAGAAGTTGGATAGAAGAGCAAGGAGTATTATTCGACTCTGCTTGGCATATTCGATGTTATTGAATGTCTTGGGAGAATCTACAACCAAGGAACTATGAGATAAGTTAGGGAATTTGTATCAATCAAAGTCCCTGGTAAACAAGTTGTTTCTTCGAAAGAAGTTGTATCATCTTAGGATGGAAGATGGAGATTTTGTGACAGAACATATAAATGCCTGCAATACTCTGGTAAGTCAACTTGTCTCTATTAATATTATGATTGCATAAGAAGATAAGTGTATTACTTTGTTATTTTCTTTTCCAAACTCTTGGGATAATTTGGTCGTAGCAGTTGGTAGTACCACTCAATCTACATTAAAGTATGAGGATGTAGTTGCATCCTTGTTATCTGAAGAGATGAGGCGGAAAAGCATGGATGGTCAGAGAACAGATGCTTTATTTGTAAGAGGTAGATCTAAGTCTTCGTGGGGGATATCTAAATCTAAAGGTAGATCTAAGTCTCCAGGAAAATCTTTGAGGAAATGTTGGAAGTGTGGTAAAGCAGGGCTTTATAAGAAAGATTGCAATTCTAAGAAGGTTAATAAACCAAAGGGATCTGATAATGCATCTTCCAGAGAGGAAAAAACCTCCACTGAAGAAGGAGGTGACGTTTACTTGTCATCTACAGGTACACATGCAGACCGTGGTGTATGGTTGATCGACTCAAGTGCATCATATCATATGAATCCTCACAGAAATGGTTCTGTGAACATGAAAAATATGATGGTGGTGATGTATTCCTAGGAGATGACTCAACAACAAAAATCATGGGACATGGAAGGGTTAAGTTGTTGCTAAAATATGGAAGGATTAGAACTCTCCCTGGGGTTCTGCACATTCCAAAAGTAGCCAGGAGCCTAATATCTATAAGCAAGTTGGATGATGCAGGTGTGGATACTGTATTGGGAAAGTCCACTTGCAAAATGGTATGAGGAGCAATGGTGTTGATGAGGGGAGTTTGGTGTGGAAATCTATACAAGTTGTTGGGAAGCACTTATACTAATGGGTGTAACAGTTATGTTTTCCTCGAGCAGAGAAATAAAGAAGACAAGATCAATATTGTCCCTGGAAAGAAGACCATGTTGTAGCATCAAATACTGGGGCATATTGGAGAAAAGGGCCTTCGAACACTAGACGATAAAGGTATGGTTGAAGGTATGTCTAATTGCACTCTGGATTTTGATTTCTATGAACATTGCATATATGGTAAACAGAATCGAGTAAGATTCTCATGTGATGCTACAGGAGCAAAGGAGATCTTAGACTTGATACACAGTGATGTGTTTGGACCTGTGTTTGTTCCATCACTATGTAAATTTGTGTATTGTGTTTCATTCATAGATGATTTCTCAAGGAACACATGGATTTATTTTCTTAGAAATAAATCTAAGGTATTTGATAAATTTAAAGATTTTAAGCCTTTGGTAGAAAATTAGACAGAGAAGAAAATAAATGTATTGAGGATAGATAATGGTGGAGAATTATGCAGAAATGAATTTGAAGAATTATGTAAGAAGTGTGGTATAGAAAGGCAGAAGACTACTCCATACACACCTCAACAGAATGGAATTGTAGAAAGGATGAACATGACACTGATGGAAAAATCAAGGAGCATGATTAGTGGTGTTGAGTTAGGACAATAATTATGGGTAAAGGCAATGGGTACAACATGTTACCCGGTCAATCGCCCACCCTCATCAGAGTTTTATGATAAAAATCCACACGAGGTATGGACTGGTAAGAAACCCTCTCTTGAACATCTCAGAGTGTGTGGTTGTGATGCTTATGTACATGTTCCAAAGGAAAATAGGAGTAAGCTGGATAATAAAGTTGAAAAGTGTATCTTTATTGGTTATAAATATGGTGTGAAAGGTTATAAGCTTTGGAGCCCAAAAACTAAGAAGACGGTTTATAGTTGGGTTGTTGTTTTTAGAGATCTGAAAGATGTTCCCAAACAGGAATTCTTACCAAGGCAAGAAGAACCTGAGAAAATAGAGTTTGAGTTGGATGATGCAAAATTTGAATCAACTGAAGAAGATGAAGCAGAAGAAGAAGAACCTCATACCTTGGTATTGAGGAGATCAATGAGGGAAAGAAGACAACCGGAAAGGTATAGTCCACATGATTTTTGTTCTAATTTTGCTTTATCTATTACTAATGATGATCTTAGAACTGTCAGGGAAGCAGTGAATTCAAAGGATAGTAAAATCTAGAAGAAGGCCATGGTTGAAGAAATGGATGCCTTGGATAAGAATGAGGCATGGGACCTAGTTGAGTTGTCAGCTGGAAGAAAATATGTTGGTAGCAAATGGTTGTTTAAGAAGAAGTTTAATATAGAAGGAAAAGAGGAGAAGTACAAAGATCGATTAGTATCAAAAGGTTATTCCCGGGTAGAGGGAATTGACTTTGGTGAGATTTTTTCTCCTGTTTCCAAGTTAACTTCTATTAGATTTCTTTTATCCATTGTTGTTGCTTTTGATCTTGAAGTGGAAGAGATGGATGTGAAAACAACATTCCTACATGAGGATCTAGAAGAAGAAATCTACATGAAGCATATATAAGGCTTTGTAGTGGAGAGAAAGAAAGAGTTGGTCTGTAAGCTAAAGAAGTCACTATATGGTCTGAAGAAATCACCTAGGATGTGGTACTAAAAGTTTGACACATATATCCTTGGATTGGGATTTGTGAGAAGCAGGGTTGATCACTATGTATATTCCAAGCAGGTTGGTAATCACTTAATTTATATAGTGTTATATGTTGATGACATGTTGTTGGTAGGAAATAACATGGATGTTATCAAGGAGGTGAAATCATAGCTATCCTCCAAATTTGACATGAAGGATCTTGGTGTTGCTAACTTCATTATGGAAATGGAAATTAAAAGAGATCGTGCAAACAAGAAACTTTGGTTGAATAAGAGAAAAAATGTTGAGATGATATTGCAAAGTTTTAATATGCATGGAAGTAAACTAATCAAGTTTCTTATTCCTATAGGTGTAAATTTATCTGCAAATCAGTGTCCCAAGACACAAGAAGAAGAAGAGGACATGTCCCATGTTCTGTATGCCAATGCAGTTAGTAGTTTGATGTATGCAATGGTATGTAATAGACTGGACATTTCACATGCAATGGGAGTTTTGAGCAGGTATATGTCAAAACTAGGGAAGGAGCATTGGACAACAGTAAAGAGGGTCTTCAGGTATTTCCATGGCACTACCAATTATGTATTGCGCTACCAAGGAAGACCAGGATTGAACAGAGTGTTGGACATACATGGGTTTGTTGATGCAGACTAGGTTGGAGATATGGATCGCAGAAGATCTACAAGTGGGTATGTGTTTAACCTATTTGGAGGAGAAATCAGTTGGATGCGAAAAAGACAGGCTATAGTGGCACTCTCAACTACAGAAGTTGAATACATGGCAACCACTCATGCAAGCAAGGAAGCAATATGGTTACAGAGATTGTGTTCAGGTATTGGGTTGTCACAACAAGCAGTGAGATTAGATTGTGGCAGTCATAGTGCAATATTCCTGGAAAAGAACCATGCTTATCATTCAAAGACAAAGAATATTGATGCCTAGTATCACTTTGTGAGAGACATGGTTGAAGAAAATAAGGTGTTGCTGGAAAAGGTTGACACTTTGAAGAATGTTGCAAATTCATTGACAAAGTTTGTGAGCACAGAGAAGCTATCTTGGTGTAGAGTAGCAATGGGAATTGTTGCCATGGATTGTTGACTATGTAATTATGTGAACCCACGTATGCAAAGAAAACAACAAGTGTGAGAATGTCGGGTATGTGTTATAGTCTTTGCATGTGTGTGTGTAGGCACGTCAGATTCGACAACTGTGTCTGACGATCCCAACTTCGTTCGTTATTTGTGTCATGTGCGTCAGGCGCTTTCCTGAGGGGGGTCCCAGGTGGGGGGGGGGGTGCAAGATTGCCCCCCCTGGTTACTTGCAACATTTGGGGCAACACCCCGAAAATGTTTTTTGAGCGGTTTTTGTTATTTTTAGCGGTTTTCTATATTAATAATGGATTAAGGGATTAGGGTTTTGATAGCTACGGAATACCTAAAATATTGTATATATTGTATTCTGAATGGTGAAATTAATACGATGAAGATTTGAAAGGTGTGGAACCAAGGAAAGTTGGTTTTCTCCCGGTTAAGGGTTTCCAGCATAAATTTTTGTGTACTGTGTGTATGAGCCATTGATTAATTTCTCTTTTGATTAAGAATCTGTATGCATTGCTTTACTTCACAAGTTTAAAACTTACAATATCCAACAATTTTTTTAGCTTGGCCAAGCTTATCCCCTCCACTCTCACAACCATAAAAATCATCAATGAGTCCAACCTTCGAACTGTTTCCTTTAGGATCAGGTTGTGAGATCAAATAATGGCGCAAGTCATAATTTCTAAAAGGTACATCTGATTCTAGTGGTAATGGTCCTACCAAATCCTTGCAGACTACTCCTGTATAGCACCATCAACCTTTCAAGATCATGAAAGAGGCCATCATATGTGGCCTTCCATGATCTTTTGTCCCAATCAATCATATCTTGGCCTCTCGATGAAAATAGCAGCAACCAAGACACTCCCACCTGACAAGTAAGGCATTCCATGTGTTTTGCATGCAATGAGAGATTTGACGAGTATATTTGTCTGAAAAACTCGAAAATGTTAATGTAATTATATGTACTACATTGAGTTGTTCATCTCTCCAACTGTGGCTCTCACACGAGCGTGGTTGGTGGGATTGGAGGGAGCCCCACAATCCTTTGAACCTTGAATGGCTTGTAGGTTGAATTTCAAAGTAAACATATACAAATTGCTATTAAGAAGTATCAAGGCCAATTTAATATAGAAAAAAGCTTTGTTTGTTGGGAAGTACTAAAAACTAGCATACCCCCGAAACAAAGGAAAGGGAAGGCCGAAGAGAAATGGGATGGTTATGTTATTTAAACATCGCAAGATTTTGTGTTTGCGTTTGGCTGGAAAATGAATACTTCACAAGGTTAATCTTATTTCCACACCTAGCAATATGTTTTCAACGATCATGTAACTTTTCAATAATCACAAATATGTGATTGATGCTTTTGAGAGGAATAAAAGAGGAAGAATATGCACTCATTAAGAGGGTGAAGAGACAATGACAAAGGAAAACCAAAGGAAAATAATAACATCATAAACTAAACCAAAGTTACCAAAAATACAAGGTAATAAAATATTGTAGAATGTACGGAGCAAAAATATTTGAAACTCATCACAAAATATATTTTGCTACATATATGAAAATTTCAATTTCAATTTCTTCAATCATACAAACAAAACATTTAAAAATTATAATAATTTGACAACAAATATTTCTCAACTTACGATTCTAATGACTTTATAAAACTATCAACAAGTGGTCATTCTCAGTGGATGAAGTCATCGCTCTGTGTATGCCTTGAGTTTTTGTTCTCCTCGACTCTTCTTAACCAACACAATTTTTTTCCTGTATCCTTTTAAGGGATATATTGCACAGCCTAATTAAATAGAGATTGAATTATTTTCATTTCACACACAAATCTTTTAGTCACCTCTCTTAAGCTAAGGTCTATTAGATTTTGACAAAATTGAAAAAATAAAACAATGTGCGGTCTCTTAAAGTGAATCACAATCTAGTTGAAGAAAATATGTTTTTCTTTACTGGAATTTAGCAAGATGAAACTATCTTGCATGATAGGACCATGTGAAAGAGGCCCTTATTCAAACATATTAATCACATGATACAACCATAGAGACTTGAGTCCATGAAAATTTGAGAGGTTGGTCAACTTTTGAAAGCACCATTATGTATGCCCACTTACCGTTGGATTCCATATTGAATTACCCACCTTAGCATGAACCCCATTTTGTTCACCTCACTTCCCTCTTAAGAATGAAACAACATGTATCTCTTTGGAGACATCTGATCAAATTGAAGCATTACAGAGAATATTAGCATGGACCCTGCGAAAGGATGACAGAAAAAAATTGAGAAGTGGTCCATGATTTTTATAAAAGAATGTGACAAGAAGCGTCGAACTTCCATATTTTCTTAGCAACTTCAACATTATTGGAATATAAAATAAGCCCAACTTCAATCTCAGTGAAGAGATGCAATACACTAAACTTAAAGTTGTTGTTTATCACATCTCTTTTGTAAAAAATATTAAAGTCTCTTTTTGGTTGGGTTAATTCCAAAGAAAACAGAGAAAACCGACAGGGATTTTGGACTTCTCTGGGTTAGGTGCCAGTTCATTTCAACAAGGTTTTCATCTTAAATGCCCTCAAAACCTATTTGTGTGGAAGTCTTTACAATATGCGATATAGAAATCATCTATGGGGTGTTAGACATATCGAAAATTAAGGTGACTCTGACAATCTCCTCCCATGCAGGATAATTTTAAAGTAGTCAAATATTTGCATAAACCAAGTTTTGTCCTTGCAAGAGGTTCAGATGGAATAATATGGATGCTTAAGAGGAAATGTTCCAATTTTTCCATGTGACTTATTAGGTTCATGGGGGTGCATGGAGTTAAACCCATTGATGGTAGCCTGAGTAGAGTTTCATATAGTAGCACATTTTGATAGTAAGGAGGAAACATACAATGCATGATTGGTTATCAACAATGCATACATCTATAAATGCATTGACGAACAAGGAAAGGTACTAAAGGCAAAGTGTTACTCTTATGTCCATAACAATCAATCACTTTCAGTACCAAGAGCAAACTATGTAGGCAACCATATTACTCCAAAGAAAAATGTTCAAACTAATCTATAAAAAATAACGTTATCGCAATTCTCTCGGCCAAAACGCATTGCATCTTTAATGAGTGTGAGTGTTTCTCATTACAATTGAGCATATCTCATCATTTACAAAAACTGCACACCTGATCATTATTAGAGATTGGACATCAAACAATGGTATATTAAAAAAGAATGTGCCTTAATGAATCTTCTATCAACAATGTATGTTCTCTAGATAAATTCCAAAGGTTCATTCATACAGATCAATAGATCAGATGTAGATAGAACTCAAATACAATCTGTGGAACAATAGAACAATTACCTAAAAATTATCAACACTTTCTCTCAATGCGACATCTGATTTGAGATTCTTGCACATGCATATCTTTGTGATGTAGACCACCATGACAACATGTCTCTACCCCAAGCATAAATCACCATGAGAACAAAAATACATGGTCCTTACAGATGTGAAGTCAAAATTCACAAACGAAGTGTAGATACATACAAAAAAAGAAAGGAAGTATGATCCAGGAACTTTCTCATACATCCAAAAATGGAAAATAGACCTAGAACAAGTCCTTGAGCACAAGACCATATCCCAATTTCACCTTTAATAGAAGTTCCTTACAATTTGAAGCCAAGCAATGACACTAGCCACAACAAGATCAATGTCAATGCCACCAGGAGTTGTTGAAGTGTAGAATCGAAATTCCTATTGAGAGTTTGTAGGATCATCACCGCTTTCACCATGTTGTTGATGACTGGAACCAATGAATTGGTGATCTGATTTAGCATTTTTAGAATAAGCACTCAGTGTAACAAGCATTCCCAAATTCCCTTCAGCCCTAAGACCTAACCCAGTTCCAGCCTGCGACATATCATGCAACAAGATGGAGGTCAAAGGCATATGTCTCAAGTGCCCACCTGGAAATTCCAACCCCATTCCTATAGGGAGATTGAGTCTAGGCATAATCATGCCACTGGGAAAGACAGATGTAAGCGACATAACTCCAGGATTGGTCATAGAAGTGGGATTGATGGAACCAGGAGAGGCCACCGCATTGTCGCAACAACAACCATGTTGTACATGGGACCTACATAACCAAAAGGAAAATTCCATATCTTCTTATTAGAGGGACCTCCACCAACAATAACAGGATCTGAGGCAGAGCTTCTCATGGCAAGAAGCATCTAGAATGCTCCAGGCATGGAACCCTCTATGTCTAGAGTCACTGCCCACATGGACATAAGACTTGAGGCCTGTGGAGGGGTAGTGTTATGAGACAATGGCATCGCCTATGCTTGAGGTGGGGGTTGCAGTGGAGTCTGCCTCGTTGTAGGTGCAAGCTTCGTAGGGACAACATTAATAGACGTAGATGCAGTCAGTGGGTCATGCTCTTTCTTCATAGTCAAGCCTCTAGCTCTCCTCTTGACGTTGCCCCCCTCCACTGTCTAGCCATCTTGCACAATTCTTAATTCAAGTAGCACTTGTTACCCTAATGCAGAGGTTGTGGTAACTAATGTAGGTCGAAGAAACCTTGATGTCGTTGCCTATTGAACAGTACAGTTTGAAGTCGGTGAGGTTAAAGATGTGTGGTGGGAGAATAATTGTCAATTGTTAATGGATAGATGCCAGACTCTGATATGTCATTGAAAAATGACAAAGGGTCGAGAGGAACTGTCCCTTAAAAGAACGTCTTCGACATGATAAGGATTGTTTAGGTTTAAGGCATCTAAAACAAAATTGGATTCTTCTACCTACTCCATCGTCTTGTTGGACATTTGGTCTCCATGAAAGTGGGCGTACGTCTTGTAAGAAATATCTGGAAAGTAACAATAATACATACGTTAATTTTACGAATATCTAAAAAAAACCATAAAGATAAAACAAATTGTCTTTCTTAAAGTTTCCAATCATCATTTTAAACCTATACAAATTTCCATTACGATGCATTAACTATAGACACCGAGGAAAACCTTCTACGCAAAGAAAAACAACTCAACATCCTAAACTTATCAACAAGTTAAACCATCATTATCATATATCATATATATTGAGTTAAAGTGGATCTTAGTGCTTTCAGAATGAACACTTTTTTTTTTTTTTTTAAATATGGAATAAGCAACGTTAAATTGAACTATAAATATAATTAGTTCATTACGCGGTTTGTTTGATCTGATCGGTGCTTTGAGGTGAATTGTACTATTAATATTTCGATATATTTTAGTTTTAATATTTTGAAAATAATTTTTTTAATAAATTTTTAAATATAATATTTCCATATTTTCGTTAGATGTGAAAAATATTTTTTGTAAAATGAATTTTGGGGGGGGGAAGATTATGATTTCACTACGTATGTTTTTCAATTAAACAATGAATAAGATGTTTAACTTTTGATTTTTCAATTTAAATTTTTCATGTTTTTATAAAGTATATAAAATTTAAATTTAACTTTTTAATTAAACAATGACTAATACGTTTAACTTGATTTTTCAATTTAAATTTTTCATGTTTTTATAAAGTATATAAAATTTAAATTAAATTTTTAAAATTTATTTTTTTTAGTAAAAGATGGTTTTACCTATATTAACTTAAAAGCATCTTTTTCATGTAAATTTGTTTTAATGTTGATTTCCATTATTAAAAAATTTAGAAATTTGTAATACAAGGGATCACCAATAGATTGAATAAAGTATGTTAAAGGATGGTTTGACCTATATTAACTTGAAAGCATATTTTCCATGCAAATTTGCCCAAATGTTGTTATTAAAAAATCTAAAAATTTGTAGTACAAGGTATCGCCAATAGATTGAATGAAGTATGTTTGTATTTTAGTGAGATTTTTTCATTTTTAAAATAATGCATGTATCCATTGATTTAGGAATTGTATAGTGAGGTACATTTGAAGCTTACACACATTGTTTAAAGAAGTTTGTCAAATAGAATTGTTGATATAATGATATAGCTTTGTATACTTTATTGTTGATAAGATTGTATTTCTTCATGTTTATATTATACATATTAGCAAAGCGTCAATAAGCGTTCAATATGATTGTGATTTTCACTTCTCGAATGTATTAATGATTGTTTTCAATTATTTGCAGCTAAAAGGTATGGCCTTTCAATGGCTCTAAAGAACAATGTCATGGTCTTCAATTATCGAGGTTGCAAGGTTTTTCATGTCTTATTTAAATGCCAAGGTCATGGAATTGCTTCAGTCCTCCTAGCTATGATGCAAATCCAACCATTCAATACTTTCAATGCATATATGGTCACCATAATGAGCCCCAAATTGGACAAGGCCCGGTAGTAGTTGAAGAAGAATGTGGTCGTGTACATCCCCATGAGAACCAACTTCACGAGCATCTTGGTGAGGAACGAGGTCTACTAGGTAATGACATATCTCTGAAATATAATTATATTTTTACTATCAAATTAATTTTATCAATCATATTCCTAGTGAACCATCTTGGATTCATAAATTGCCTACACACAAGGAATCGACCCTCTAAACCTGCCAGCATATGTTGTTGTGGAGTTTGACACATATATCGGTCCACCATGGTACCATATCAACCCTAAAAAGTATCAATCTCACCCATAAAATGTTGCAACAAGAAACAAATCCTACTCAAAATGGCATGGGCCTTACTATAGATAAATCCTAGGACTTAATAGTGTCTAAGGCAACCATATGCATTGGAAAAGTTGAACGACAAGGCTTAACCTTCACAACAATTTTGAGCATCAAATCATTAGCAGGTTTGCACATCTCACCCTTCTTCTCTTTTGAACATTATGCAAAAATGCAAGATAGTACAGTAGTTGCACTTAAAAAGAAAGAAGAAACATACTTAAATGCTTTGTTGGTATAACTCATTTTTACTCTTCT
>JASDQU010681487.1:81181-98557 GCA_032191745.1 Picea mariana
GTTTACACATATATGACTTTCAAACCTACATTTATTCAACATTGTTTTGAAAAGGGTATGGAGTGGACAGAAACACACATTGAGCTAGAACATATGTGATGTGGTGTACATGAGGTTTGGTTACTTCATATACTTTATTCACAAACTTAGAAATGTAAGAATATAATATCTTAACTTAGAAATGTAAGAATATAATATCTTGCATGTGAGAGAGAAGTTATGCATTAATATGATCCTGAGATTATGATATGTTTACACATATATGACTTTCAAACCTACATTCATTCAACATTGTTTTGAAAAGGGTATGGAGTGGACAGAAACACACATTGAGCTAGAACATATGTGATGTGGTGTACATGAGGTTTGGTTACTTCATATACTTTATTCACAAACTTAGAAATGTAAGAATATAATATCTTAACCTAGAAATGTAAGAATATAATATCTTGCATGTGAGAGAGAAGTTATGCATTATAAACTAGATGCCTTTCAAGCTCCTTTTCACTTCCAAAATGGAATATTCCACAATTTATATTATATTATTTTATTACTGAGTGGAATTTTATATATTTCATGTATACAAATGAGCAAACATCCCTAACCAATTAGATTTATCTTTTTCAATTCCAAAACAGAATATTTCACAATATATATTATATTATTTTATTAATGAGTGGAATTTTATATATTTCATGAGCAAATATTCCTGACCAATGAGATTTATTCTTTCAGTGTTATTATAAACTCCTAAGTCCGCGTAAATAATACTTCTTAGGCTAAAAGTTTTGTGAAATTGCTTTTATCAAATCATATTTTTTGGGTACATTTGCTCGAAACCAAGTGAGAAATAGTTAGATTAGCAGCTCTGAGTGATTATTTCTTATTTCTGTATAATCCAAGTGCTCCAAGGGTTTTCCAGCATTCTGATTCCATTTCTGTATTCAAAAATGAATTTAAAACAATAAAAAATAGTGATTTCGTGCAAATTTAAGTCACTGAATTCCGATAAAAAAAATTCATTTGGTAGAACAGGTAAACAACGCAATGGCTTTACACAATCATCATGTATACAATGATCATGTATGAGGAGGAGAAATATGGTACTAAATGCAAATCTAAAATGTAATGTCCCTTTCCAATTAGGAGCTCTAAAGAGGAGGCTTAATGGTCTAAACCGCCCCGTTAGACTATAGCCAGGGCCAGAAAAGGGGTAAACAAGGTTACTAGAGGTCACTCCAATCAAAGGTGTTATGTTTGAAAAGTGACATTGAGCTAGAAATGGTTAAAAGCGCTTTTAAGTCATTATGAGCTAAAAATAGAACAGATGAGCTAAAATTATAAGTCAATAGTGAATTAGGATTTCAACAGTGAATTAGGGTCTTGGAAAGCTATAAGATAAGAGTCAGTGACCTGATTCATTATTATGCAAATTATGACTTGTCATTGAGGAGAAAGGTGCATCTCAGGAGAGATAGTTCAGTGGATTCCAGGAGGAAGACACCAGTTCGATGATTTCGGTGTTGAGAGACACACCCTAGTCACCGGGAAGATCACACAGGTCTTCTATCGTTCTTCAGCAGCAGTTACGCAGGGTCCAGCAACAAGAGCGCACTTATCCAGGGTGAGGGCGCAACTCTTGAGGAGGTTAAGTGGATCGACTTGTCCCATCCGGGAGGAGTTCAGAGATTCCCCTCCGACCTAGTTGAGAGGAAGGCAAAGCGCATCTTTTGCCTAATTCCTCGTCAAATTTCGACGGAGGAATCATCTAGGGCGCATTTTCCAGACTTGGAAGTGCGACACTTTTTGCGGACACATTCGGGTTTCCCGAGCGAGCTTCAGATCAGATTCAGGGAAACCCTTCCGACCCATTTCCTAGTAGACCAAGGCGATCATTTTGAGATACATCTCAGCCAATTCCGACGGTGGAATCACTAGGACACATTTTTCCAGTGAGAGAGGGGCGCATTCCCCCAAGGGGATCCATCCGCGGTCCAGACCCACCAGCAGAGGGGCCGATCAATCACCAGGCCTGAGAGCTAGAGCAGGGCGCACCATTTGGGACAGTTTCCAGGCCATTCCGAGAGGTATAGCCGCCAGGGCGAACTTTTCGGACTTCTAGCAATTATCGTACGAGCTGCCATAGTTTCAGTGCATCCATTAATCCCGCAATGCTCATCTATTATCGGGTATTATCATTTAGTTTGCTTATTGTATTCCGGCTAAGATACTTTTTGTAAATGTGTTGACTTGCACAGAATAGATCTAGCTAAACAATGATACACACATTTGTAGAGAGAATTGGAAAAAGAAGAAGAAGGAGAGAAAGAATGGAAAGAATTTTCATTAACCGTTGTGAATAATGAATAATTTACACATGATATACTTTGTATAACTCAATGAGTTCGACTTGAGGTGAACCAAGTCGCCATAGTGGTGGTCTAGAGTGATCTGGACACACACCAACAGTTATGGGAGTGAACTGCCACCTATTCTAGTCTCTCATGCAGTTACGGGAGTGAACTGCCACCTAGTTGAGTTAACTAGTCAACTAGTATTCAGTTAATTGAATGAACAGAAAGTAGTGAGGATTTAACTCAAGGAATCGAGGCTAATGCGCCACTTTGGTGATGATACCAAGGAAAGGTTGAATTAGCATGGTGATGATCCCAATGCAACATCTAAACTCAACTCAACTAGTCAAACTGAAGTGTCAACTGAAAGAGAATATTCTCTAGGTAGAATATTATCTCCTAAAATATAGGAGACTAAATAATGACTAATTATGACTAATGAACAAATAAAAACCTTGGGAAAAATAAATCCTAGGTGTGTGTGAAGTAACTCCAACACCCCCCCTAAACATCACTATGGTGAAAATAAAGATTGGGTCTCGGCAACGAAGCCATGTTAGGTACCCAAGTACAAAAGATACACTGAAAATAAAGTGAGGAAAGAGAGAAAACCTCATGGGAAAAACCCCCCCTCAAGGTACAATGTATGTAAAAAGAACTACAGTTGCTAGGCAACTGTGTCCTTCACTCCAAGACGACCTCGCAGAGAATGAAATTTCTGCTTAGTGAAGGTCTTGGTGAAAATGTCTATCGTCTGTTCTGTTGAAGGACATAACTGTAAGTCGATGATCCCCTCGTGTACCAAGTCCCGGATGTAGTGCATGTGGATCTCGATGTGCTTCGTCTGCTGCCTCTAAACTGGATCTCTGCAGAACTTCAGAGTGCTCTGGTTGTCACACCATATGACGATCGGTCAATGAAACTGAATGCCCAACTCAATGAGAAAATGTTGTAGCCACATAGCATGAATGGTTATGTTAACTACCCCTCTATACTCTACCTCGGATGAAGATAGAGCAATGGCAGCTTGCTTCTTGCTTGACCAACAGATAGGCCCGGAACCAAGACTGAGTGAGTAACTAGATGTGGACTTCCGATCAATGCTATCACCAGCCCAGTCGGAATCAGTAAACCCAATGAGATCTAATGTAGAGTGCTACATAATGAATCCCAAAGGTGATGGTGCCCTGTACGTATTGAAGGATACGCTTTGCAACTTTCCAATGTAGCTCATGCGGCCCCTGCATGAACCTGGAAACTATGCCAACTGCATATGAGAGGTATGGTCTGGAGTGTGTGAGATACAACAAGCTCCCCACTAGTTGTCTGTATAGTGTGTTGTCAACCAATGGAGTCCCCCCGCCATCCTCAAGTTTGACTCCTGATAGGAAAGGAGTCGGAGTAGACTTGTAGTCTGTCGTGTGAAATCTCTCAAGGAGATCTCGTGCATACTTGGCTTGAGACAGTTTAATGCCTAATGCATCCTGACTGATCTCAAGTCCAAGGAAGAAGTGTAGCGGATCCATGTCTGTCATCAAAACCTGTCATGAAGAATCCTCTTGACTGCAGCTATCGCTGAAGTTGAGCAACCGGTGATCAGCAAATCATTGACATACAAAACTAAAAGTAGAAGTGAATCAACCATCCTAAGCATGTATACATTCGGGTCTGATTTACAACATACAAAGTTCTGTGACAACAGGTAGGAGTCCATCTTGGCATACCATGCCCTCGGAGCTTGCTTGAGGCCATAAAGTGACTTCTTCAGTCGAACCAAAGATGAGTCATGCATAAATCCTTGGGGTTGCTCCATGTAGATCTCCTCAGAGAGATCACCATGAAGAAATGCATTCTTCACGTCCATCTAATGGACTTCCCATCCCTTGGTTGCCGCAATGGCAAGTGCCAATCTTATGGAATCCATCTTCGCTACTGGAGCGAAGGTCTCATCATAGTCAATACCATGAACCTGCTGAAAGTTTTTGGCGACAAGCCTAGCTTTGTATCTGTTGATATGTCCATCCGTTGCGCTCTTGGTCCTGTAGACCCATCTGCATCTAACAAGTTTCCTCCCAAAAGGAAGGGGAACCAGATCCCAAGTCCGGTTCTCGAGGAGGGAGTTGTACTCCTCCTGCATGGTGGATTCCCAAAAGGGATTTCCAACAGCCTCACCATAAGATTGTGGATCTGAAGACTGAACCAAGAAAAGATGCCTGGAAGGCAATGGTTCAGTGGTTGTGAGTGCAATAGGAGGCTCCTCGAAATCAGATCGAGTCCTCCTAGTATCGGCTGGATTACCTACGAGATCCCCTGCATCCTGAAGAGTAGTTTGTGCCCACTTGGGCCTCTACTCTGGCTCTGCAACTGCATCTAGATTCTCTGACTCTGCATCTGAATGTACTGACTCTGAATCTGAATCTGAATCCTCTGAGTCCTCTGAATCAGAACTCTCATCTGAAGAAGAGTCGGCATGTGCATGCTCATCATCTCGGATAGGTGGAAGAGTGAAGGTGTCTGTATGCGACTGTTGAGGTATATGCAAGACACTTTCCTCGAATTGGACACTACGCTCAATGATGAGTCGGTCCGAGGAAAGATCAATAAGTCGATATCCCTTCACACCGTCGGGGTATCCAACAAAAATGCACTCAGTGCTTTGTGGATCAAGTGCCTTCCTCTTTTCAAAGGGAATCCGGACCCATGCACGTGAACCAAAAATGCGAAAGTGGGCCACTTCCGGTTTGAGGCCGCTCCAAGCCTCGTGGGGGGTCTTATCCTTGACAGATCTATGAGGAGATCTATTTTGGAGGTATGTTGCACAGTTAAGTGCTTCGGCCCATAGTCTCTGTGGCAGTGACTTTGCATGCAACATACAAGATGCCATCTCCTTTAGAGATCTATTTTTTCACTAAGCAACTCTGTTTTGTTGCGGAGTGTAGGGAATTGTATGCTGCAACTGAATCCCTGCCTCATGGCAAAGATTATGAATCTCATGATTCACATACTCTCCCCCGTTATCAGTTCGGAGGACTTTGATCTTCTTTCTGGACTGTGTCTCAACCAAAGCTTTGAAATCTTTGAGGTGTTGAAAGACCTCGGATTTTTCCCTGAAAAAGTAGATCCAAGTAAAACGTGAGAAATCATCGACAAAAATTAGAACAAACCTCGCTTTGTTGATCAATGGATGCGGAAAAGGGCCCATGAGGTCACTGTGGATCAAATATAAAGGTGCGGAAGCTCGCTGAGACTTTCCTTTGACAAATTTCTCTTGAGGGTGTTTTCCGAGAACACGTCCCTCACATACTCCCTTGGAGAAATGGATGTCTGGTAGACCATCAACTAATCTATGCTTGCTAAGCTGTTGCATGTATTTGAAATTCAAATATCCAAACTTTTCGTGCCATATCCTACTACTTTCATCAGCATGAGAAAGCAGTAAAGCAGAATTAGGTTCAATGAATTCAGAAAATGTATACAATCTAGACTGATGATTTACCTCACCGGTAGAAACCCTGGAGTTGGTTTGCATGTCGTATATGTCCACAACATTTGGTGTGAATATGACTTTCTTTTTGGAATTTCATCTTTCCGTTGTCTTCAATCTTTTGTACCTGCAAAAATTTTTGGTGTAGCTTTTGCTTAGTAGTCTATCAGCTCTGATACCATGTAAATGTGTTGACCTGCACATAATAGATCTAATTAAACAATGATACACACATTTGCAGAGAGAATTGGAAAAAGAAGAAGAATGAGAGAAAGAATGGAAAGAATTATCATTAATCGTTGTGAATAATGAATAATTTACACATGATATACTCTGTATAATTCAATGAGTTCGACTTGAGGTGAACCAAGTCGCCATAGTGGTGGTATAGAGTGATCTGGACACACACCATCAGTTACGAGAGTGAACTGCCACCTATTCTAGTCTCTCAGGCAGTTACGGGAGTGAACTGCCACCTAGTTGAGTTAACTAGTCAACTAGTTTTCAGTTAACTGACTGAACATAAAGTAGTGAGGAGTTAACTCAAGGAATCAAGGCTAATGCGCCACTTTGGTGATGATAAGAAGGCAAGGTCGAATTAGCATGGTGATGATCCCAAGGCAACATCTAAACTCAACTCAACTAGTCAAACTGAAGTGTCAACTGAAAGAGAATATTCTTCAGGTAGAATATTCTCTCCTAAAATATAGGAGACTGGATAATGACTAATTATGACTAATGAACAAATAAAAACCTTAGGAAAAATAAATCCTAGGTGTGTGTGAAGTAACTCCAACACTTTTGTCTTTTGATCTAGTCGAGTGATTCATTTTATTTAGCTGTATTCGGCCTTTGTACTCCGCAGAGATATCATAATATAAACTTTGCAGTCCTTTGTCGCATTTGTTATTTGTATGATCATTTATATGATGTAAATGATTAATCATACACACACATTAGCAGTGTTTCCTAGACTAGCCAAGTTAGGAACATTACAGTGGTATCAGAGCTTTAGTCTTGCCAGCCTGTGACTAAAGACGATGAGTGCAGCAGAAGACCCAAAGGGTCGTGAATATGTAGGTGACGAATATGTCACTTACAACAGGCGTAGGGAAAGAAGGTCTAGGCCTGACTTTCCTCCTTTTCCTCCTAGCTCAGAGGAAGATGAAGAGGCACATAGAGAAGCAGAGAGAAGGGAAAAGTGCGAGGAAGAGAGGATGCTAGGAGACATATATGAGCGACCAGAGGGCAGTGACAAGGCCCCCATGGAACCAAAGATAACTTTCATGCAAGTTATCAGTGATATGTTAGCTAATCAGCAGACCATGTCTTAGTCCTTGGCACAGGTGGTTGATAGATTGGCTAGAGTAGGCACCCCAGACACACAAGCCCCGCATGCAACACGGGGGAACTCAGGAGCAGGCAATAGACCCTAGTTACCCATTCACACATACACCTCTGCGAGTAGGATTCCCAGACCCTTGTTTCCCAGTTTCCATAGGGCACCCTCAGTAGCAGCACAACTGCCGATAGCACAGAGGTCGCCCACTCATGCAGAGGACATAGCAGAGTATCGGAGGGAGTATGCAGCATTGGGTCGTGACTTCCATCAGGACATGACCCTAGTCGAGTACTGTGGACTCAGACTCAGGAACCGCTCCAGAGAGCCACTGAGAGGAGGGTCGCAACAGCAGCAAGGGCATAACATGGATTTCATCCGAAAAGTTGGTAAACTCACCATACCTTCTTTCGACGGATCGTCCAAATGCACTGCCAAAGCTTGGGTACATAAACTAGACACATACTACAAGCTCAATTAGATGACCAAGACAGAGGCCATCCATTTCGCGACCTTGCACTTGGAGGGTGAGGCACAAGAGTGGTGGTATCATGGATTGGTGACATTGGGTCATAGTCGCATCACCTCCTATAAGGAGTTCACAGAGAGGCTCATGGACAGGTTTGACAGGAGGGATCCCGAGATCCACTTCAAGGATTTAGCCCAGTTGAGACAAACCGGCACAACAGAGGCGTTCATCACGGAGTTTCAGTGGGTAGTCGTGGCAGTGACATAAATTCTATTCACAGAGGGACTCACAGAGCCTTTGAGAGGATGGGTGAAGGCATATAGGCCTCCCACCTTGCAGGATGCCATCCTTCACACTCGAGATTTGGTAGACTCAGTGCCAAAGACTAAAACCTTTTCCAAACCCTTCGTACCCCAGAAGGATTGAGACAGGGAGTCATTCCAGAGAGGATGGAAGGCCAAGGAGAAGTTGGATGATGAGACTAGGCAAGCGCTTATGAGGAAGAAGATTTTCTTCAACTGCAGAGACCCTTGGGTCCCAGGCCACAGGTGCATGGGCAAGGGAGAGATTCATTATATTGAGGTGGCAACAGAGAGTGTGGACAGTGAGGAGGAGGAGTAGTACAGTAGATCCACTAACTCAGAGGAGGAGTCAGCACAGGCAGAGGAGAAGCCTCCCCGTAGACCACCGACATTGGCAGGAGCCCATCCTCTAGTAGTCCCACAGTTGCCTGAGCAGGCTAACAGGGGGAAACCAGCAAAGGAAGGAGTCATAGCGATCCTTTCTGGTGTTCCCAGGTATGATACCCTCCAAATCAGAGGGACTATTTAAGGGCAATGGGCAATCGCCCTGATAGATGGTGGGGCCACCCACAACTTCATTGACGCTTCACTAGTATCGAGACAGGCACTTTAGACAGATGAGTTTGAGGGGTTTGATGTTGCAGTAGCAGATGGCCACACAATGGAGTGTCTAGACAGAGTCCCAGACTTGGAGGTAAAGTTAGGCAACTACACAGTGACAGACATATTTTATGTGGTTTACCTATCTGACACAGATGTGGTGTTGGGAGTCCAGTGGATGATTACCTTGGGAAAAATCACCACCAATTACCAAACCTTGGAGATGGGATTCAGAGACCGTGACGGGAAGAAGGTTGTTCTAAGAGGTATGTCGACAAGAGCACCCATGACAGTTTCAACCAAGAGGATGGAGAGGATATTCAGACATGGGGAGGTAGCATATGCCGCCGAGTGTTTGATCACTACGCGAAAGGATTCAAAGGGTCGACAACAATATCATACAGAGATCAAGAATTTGTTGGGACGACATCAACAGGTTTTTGAGTCGATTCCACCAGGGAGACCACCTAACAGGGGGTTTGAGCACACCATTGAGTTGGAAGAGAGGGCCAAACCGATGATCACCCCCCCCCCTATCATCATCCTAGGAGGTTCAAGGATGAGATAGAGAAGACAATCAAGGAATTGCTAGCAATGGGACACATAAGACCGAGCAGCAACCCATTCGCTTCTTCAGTTGTCTTAGTTCTGAAGAAAGATGGCACCATGAGGATGTGCATTGATTACTGAGCCTTGAACAAGAAAACCATCAAGAACTGGTATCCTATCCCACGCATTGACGAGTTGATGGATGAACTGCATGGGGCAGTTTTCTTCTCAAAGATTGATCTACGCTCTGGGTATCACCAGATCAACATCCGAGAGCAGGACATAGAGAAGACGACATTTCGATGTCACTTTGGACATTTCGAGTTCCTGGTTATGCCATTTGGGCTAACCAATGCACCCACTACGTTCCAATCTTGCATGAACCACATATTCAGGGATCAGTTGAGGAAATCAATCTTGGTTTTCTTCGACGACATCTTGGTCTACAACAAGACATAGCAGGAGCATATGAGGCACTTGGATGAGGTATTGAGCATCATGAAGGCACAATCATTATATGCCAAAGAGTCCAAGTGTGAGTTCGGTATGACAGAGTTGCTTTACTTAGGCCATATCATCAGTGCATAAGGGGTACAGGTGCACCAAGAAGAGATCAGGGCCATTCTGGACTGGCCAACGCCTAGGAACATAACAGAGTTGAGGAGTTTCTTTGGGTTGTGCAGCTATTACAGGCGGTTCACCCGAGGTTTTTCTCAGCTTGGAGCACCGTTGACGGATCTTACCAAGCATGGGGCTTTCATCTGGACCGAGGAATCACAAAATTCCTTTGATCACATGAAGGAAGGCATGAGCACTTGTCCAGTGTTGGCATTACCAGACTTCACCTTGCCATTTGTACAAGAGTGTGATGCATCCGGTGAGGGTATAGGGGCAGTTTTGATGCAGGGAGGACACCCCATTGTATTCAAGAGCAGGAAGCTCAGTTAGCTCGAGAGGTTGTACTCCATTTATGACAAGGAGATGTTGGCAATCATGCATGCCTTGACCAAATTCAGACAATATTTGGTGGGCAACAAATTCGTGGTCAAGACAGATCTCAACAACTTGAAGTATTTCCTTGAGCAGAAGGACCTCAGTGAGCGCCAACAGAAATGGGTGACAAAGGTACAGGCATTCGACTTCGACATAGATTATGTCAAGGGGAAGAAGAACATTGTGGCTGATGCACTATCGAGGAGACCTTCGGCCTGTTCTTTGATGGAGATTTCAGTAGATTGGAAATCCCACTTGTTAGTGGAATATTCCAAGAACAAGTTCGCTTGTGAGGTGATGGATGGACAGATCCAGGATGACAAGTATAGGGTCATTGACAATGTCATTTTCTACAAGGATAGAGTCTACTTGGTGCCAGATTCGGGGCTCAAGAAGAAGATCCTCACAGCAGTTCATGATTCACCAGTAGCAGGAGATCAAGGATTTTTCAAAACCTACCAACAGATCAGGGAGAGGTTTTCATGGAAGGGCCTCAAACAAGACGTTATGAAACACGTCAGTGAGTGTGTGACTTGCCAACAGAACAAGTCAGAGCATGCTCTTCCAGCAGGGTTACTTCAGCCACTCCCCATTCCAGAGAAGAAATGGGAGAGTATATCGATGGACTTCATCACAGGCCTACCCAAGGTCCAGGGTAAGAATTGTATCTAATTAGTGGTCGACAGATTGACCAAGTTTGCTCACTTCTATGTCATACCGACAGAGTACAACGCAGTTCAGGTAGTTGAGCTATTCTTCAGGGAGGTCTTCAGACTTCATGGGTTGTCGAGGAACATTGTCGGTGATAGGGACAGTCGGTTCATGGGGACATTCTGGAGAGAGTTGTTTTGATTGGTGGGAACAGAGCTGACACCCAACACCAGCTATCACCCTCAAACAGATGGGCAAACCGAGATTGTCAACAAGTGGGTTGAAGGATATTTGAGGAACTATGTAGGTGGACAACAAAGAACATGGGTAAAGTGGCTACATCTAGGAGAGCATTGCTACAACACCACTTTCCACATGTCCATTGGTATGACACCCTTCCGAGCATTGTACAGATATGATGCTCCCACTTTGGTAGACTTGGTTTTCGGGGAGAGCAGAGCTCCCAAGGCCAAGGATTGGATCATAGAGAGTCAAGAGATTCTCAAGTTGCTAAAAGAGAACCTACAAACAACACAAAACCGACAGAAGATGAGTGCGGACAGGCACATGAAAGAGCACATCTTTAAGGTTGGGGATTTGGTTTTCTTGAGACTCCAACCTTACAGACAATCATCTCTGAAGAAGAGTGGGGTCAAGAAGCTCAAGCTTAGATTTTATAGCCCTTACAGGATCATGCGCCAAGTAGGCGAGGTTGATTATGAGCTAGAGCTTCCAAAGGGGAGAAAGTTTCATAACGTGTTCCACGTATCTTGCTTCAAAAGGGCAGGGGGGCAATTCATTAGCACTTCAAAGGAGCTTCCCCCATTGGATGAGGAGGGACAATTGGAATTGGTTCCGGAGGAGGTTTTGGAGTTCCGGGAGTGGAAACTGAGGAGCAGGGTCATCAGAGAGTGTTTGATCAGATGGAGAGGGCTTCCAGTAGAGGATGCTACTTGGGAAAGCGAGTAGGTGTTGCAGCACCCTGGACTGGTATTGCTTGAGGACAAGCAATTTCGGGAAGGGAGGACTGTAATGTCCCTTTCTAATTAGGAGCTCCAGAGAGGAAGCTTAATGGTCTAAACCGCCACATTAGACTATAGCCAGGGCCAGAAAAGGGGTAAACAGGGTTACTAGAGGTCACTCCAGTCAAAGGTGTTATTTTCGGAAAGTGACATTGAGCTAGAAATGATTAAAAGCGCTTTTAAGTCATTATGAGCTAAAAATAGAACAGAGGAGCTAAAATTAGAAGTCAACAGTGAATTACGGTTTTGGAAAGCTATAAGAGAAGAGTCAGCGACCTAATTCATTATTATGCAGATTATGACTTGTCATTGAGGAGAGAGGCGCATCTCAAGAGAGATAGCTCAGTGGATTCCAGGAGGAAGACACCAGTTGACTGATTTCGGTGTTGAAAGACACACCCTAGTCACGGGAAGATAACACAGGTCTTCCATAGTTCTTCAACAACATTTATGCAGGGTCCAGAAACAAGGGTGCACTTATCCAGGGTGAGGGTGCAACTCTTGAGGAGGTTAAGTGGATCGACTTGTCCCATCCAGGAGGAGTTCAGAGATTCTCCTCCGACTCAGTTGAGAGGAAGGCAAGACGCATCTTTTGCCTGATTCCTCATTAGATTCTGACAGAGGAATCACTTGGGGCGCATTTTCCAGACTTGGAAGTGCGACACTTTTGGCAGACACATTCGGGGTTCCCGAGCGAGCATCAGATCAGATTCAGGGAAACCTTTTCGACCCATTTCCCAGTAGACCAAGGGGATCATTTTGAGATACATCTCAGCCGATTCCGACGGTGGAATCACTAGGGTGCATTTTGCCTATGAGAGAAAGACGCATTCCCCCAAGGGGATCCATCCGGGGTCCAGACCCACCAGCAAAGGGGTTGGTCAATTACCAGGCCTGGGAGATAGAGCAGGGCACACCATTTGGGATAGTTTCCAGGCCATTCTAAGAGGTATAGCTGCCAGGGCGAACTTTCCAGACTTTCAGTAGTTACCGTACGAGCTGCCATAGTTCCAGCGCATCCATTGATCCTGCAGTGCTCATCTATTATCGAGTATTATCATTTAGTTTGCTTATTGTATTCCGACTAAGATCATTTTGTCTTTTGATCTAGTCGAGTGATTCATTTTATTTAACTGTATTTAGCCTTTGTACTTCGCAGAGATATCATAATATAAACTTTGCAGTCTTTTGTCGCATTTGTTATTTGTATGATCATTTATATGTTGTAAACGTTTAATCCTACACACACATTAGCAGCGTTTCCTAGACTAACCAAGTCAGGAACATTACATAAAATTAATATATAACACCAAAGTTCGTATAACAAAAAATCCAATCAATGAACATTAGTTGTGACTTCAAAAAAGTTAATAGTATGTACATACTGCCTCTTACCATTACCATCACTTCAAGAAACCTGCCCTCTATCATTCACTCAGAGTTTATTGCGGTGGCCTGAGATAAATGACTGCGTGTTCCTACAGATATGAATCTCTTCAGGAAACATGCCCTCTCATATTCATTCAGAATTTATTACAGTTATGAATCTCTTCAGGAAACATGCCCTCTCATATTCATTCAGAATTTATTACAGTTATGAATCTCTTCAGGAAACATGCCCTCTCGTATTCAATCAGAATTCATTGCGGCGGGCCGAGATAAATGACAGGTTTACCAAGATTGTCTCCGCTAAACATGGAATTGAAAGCTTCCAAGAAGCTCTCCAAGCCCTCCTTAACATCTTCCTTGTATTTGAGTTTACCTTCCTTGATGTACTCTGTCATCTCCTCTAAGAACTCCCCCATGCGATGAAGGTACTGCCCGCACATGAAGCCTTCCATCTTTACACATTTCCCCACCAAGTTGAGCAGGTTTCTCACCCCGAAACGTTGTTTCCACTCCTGCGCACATGTATAATATCCATCAATAAACCCTAACGACCTTAGATATTGGATATACAATACATTCATTATAACCACCTGATTATACTGAGAAATCATTCCACAGAGAGGAATCCGAGCTTTCATATTGATATGGTTCAGAACAGCTTCCAACATGCGTCCACCCACATTGTCAAAGTATATATCTATACCTCTGGGGAAGTACCTGCACAACAACAATACATACATGACCTCTCCTCGTATTTCTCCATTACTCATTGGCTAGCCATAAGATCGTAGGATAATGGGCACTCAAGCAACCTCCTATTTTTGGGACAATGTTGTTCATCATCTTGGCAGTCACAATGTCCACAAACAAATCTCAAGCTGAATAGCTATAAATTGAGATTTAAGGGTTTTCTATGATCTCTGAAACAATCCAATAACAGATTGATCAATTTCAAGAATTTATGATTTGCTTTAGTCCGATGAAAATGAACGATTCAAGTGCTTTTTATCAAATTTCACCATAGAATCCACTATGGATTTTTATACAGAACAATGGATTTTTAAAAGCTGAATGATGAATTTTATAGGCATCAAATTTCACCATAGAAGCCACAATGGATTTGTATACAGAACAATGGATTTTTAAAGGTTAAATGATAATTTTATAGGCATTGTCTAAACATTTAATGTTTTGAACTTTTTCATCCGAATCTGGTGAAACAGGTTTTGGTGAAATCATCATTTTATATTGTTGAGGTTGCATTTTTTAATACATAAATGGTTTCAGCATTTTCAAAATTTTTTAGGACACTCGAATTATACAGACTAAATCACTAAAATCTAGAATTTCAACAATTTTTAATCAAATTTCAATAAAAATTATCGAAAAATATGCCCATCAAAACTCCAAAAAATCTCATTTAAACTACAAGAATTTTATATACAGCATAATAAGAAAATATATACCATTAAATGCACAATGCACAGTAAAATTATATACCATTAAATGCACCACAATGCACAATGCTTATCCTATACATGTACAGTATAATAAAAAATATATACCATTAAATGCACAGTAAAAATATATACCATTAAATGCACCACAATGCACAATGCTTATCCTATACATGTAGGATTCACCCAAGAAAAGTAAACATATACATTCAATCATTACCTGGTCAAAGCTGCATCCCAGTCTGTCTCAGATTTGTAATTGAAGGCATCATCAAAACCAAATTCTTCCTTCAGCAGCTTCACCTGTGGGCTCACATTTGCATATTGGTCAGAATTTGTAAGAGCAACAGGTTATAATAAAAACTTAATGGATTAGACCAGATTTATTAGAAGGGCCTCAAATTCAAGAAAAGAGAGAAAAACAGGGAGGAGGAAGCACCTTCTGGTCGCTACCTGCGCTGCCAACAACGCGGCAGCCCTTGATTTTGGCGAGCTGCCCAACAAGCATTCCCACTGAGCCCGCTGCTGCCGAGACGAATACTTCGTCCCCGGGATTAGGTTCTCCGATGATTGTGAAACCACACCATGCAGTGAAGGCGGGCAATCCTATACCAATCGAATCGCCCACAGCATGAGAATCCAAATACACATTACTTTATACAGCAATGACGGCAACAATGGCTTAAAAAATAGCAATCGAAGAGCTTGATTTGCCCAATAAACCCTGCGCCATTAGAGCAGCCATACCGTTCAGTGCAAAACCCTTCAACATTAATTTTCATTACACGGCAGATATTTGATATGTCCACTCAGGGTAACATTGCATCATCTAACAACATAAAACAAGGCTTGTAGCTTGTCCAGAAATGTATTTGTTTTTTGAAGGGCCTTATTAATATCAACTTCAATTTCAAATAAAACTATGGCTATCTGTAACAATCTACGGCACTATRAAATTCTGATATTCGAATCCAAAAACGTACCCAGAAGTCCCAAATAATCAGACGGTTTAGCAACACTGGTGTCAATTTTTCTGAGGCCCCCTCCTGGAACAATGGCGTACTCAGAGACTTGATAGGACCCGGAAACGATATTGCCCACTTCAAACGCCGGATTAGCAGATGCCACTACCTTCCCAACCGAAAAAGATCGGATCACCTGCACACAGCAGCAACACAAAACTTGCAGCAATTATTGAAATACAAACACTGCGCAAGAGCGGATTGAAAATCATAGCCAAACAAACCTGATTCAACTGAAAATTTGGCAAATAGAGACCATCATCAGATTGCTTCATAAGCTGTCGGAGATATGGATCTACAGATATCCACAGATTCTGCACGACGACGTCTCCAGGCGATCCATCTTTGCCCACGCTTCCAACATCCAGTTGGTTTTCTCTGATTTTCAAATGTGCATCTGTGACGGGCCCTTCGTTAGCATATGCAACTAATATTAGCTCTCTGTTGGAAATTATCTGCTCCATGATTGCTGCAGACTTCAATTGTACGCACAAATACTCATTCAATGAGTTATGTAGTGCAATATATACACAACAATTGAGGTTACGAGTTGCAATATATACACAACGATTGAAGTTGTTGTTATATGTGGCCCGCGTACTCAACGAAAAAGGGTCAGGTGGCCCGCAAAAAACGGTCAGGGTTCCACCCAACAGCTCTACTTCTCTCTTTTTTCATTTTATTTACCAGTTAGTCTCGCCATTTTAGTAGTGGTTAAATATAGCCGGTTGAATTTAATAAACTTTTATATGAAGTTATGAACGTCAAAGTGGATCGAAAGTCCTTGGATTCGGTGGCTTTGTAAAAGTACCTAATTTCTCTCATTTCCGTCTCCCAAGAGGGATAGTATGTCGGTGGTATGTCCTTCAACAATCCCTACTTACTTTCTTTTTAGTTTGAAGGTATCAAAATCTAACTTAATATCTATGGGTAGTGAGGAGAGTAATAAATTCACTACTATTTTCAATTTTTTCAGTTCTTATAGATTTAGATGATTGATTGAGATTACCAAGTAGAGGGTTTGATGATTGATTGAGATTACCAAGTTTGATGATTGATTGAGATTACCAAGTCAAGGTTTAGGTTTAAATTTGGTTGGTTGCCACTATAACTTTGATTGAGATTACCAAGTCAAGGTTTAGGTTTAAATTTGGTTGGTTGCCACTATAACCCCTAGGCCAGTGTCACACAGGTGGAAAGGATAATAACCGTGCTACTCACCACCCAAGCTAAGAACCTAGGACCTATTTGAGTTTTTAGCCAATGAGATGCAACTTTAGGTTTTACTCAAGGACCAAAAGATGGTTTCAACCACAATAGTATCTACAAGACTAAAGGACCAAAAGATGGTTTCAACCACAATAGTATCTGCAAGACTAAAGGACCCAAAGATGGTTTCAACCACAATAGTATATGCAAGAAATTTAGTTTCATTCATTGTCATCATTGAGGCTATAACAGTGGGGTCATGTGCTTTCAAGGAACATCTCTCCTTAGTCCCATACATGCGATCAAATACTACTCCTAGTTACACTTTAACCTCATGCCCAAGAGGAAACTCGCCCATTTTACCCTCTCTTTTTTTTTTTCTGAAGGTGGCAAAACCTATCAGAACACAGCTGTCAATTGGCATTGAGGACAACCATCGCTAGTTGCTATCCACAAATGCACACTAATTCATCATCATCATTCAAGGAAAACCATGCCCCTTGAAATAATCGACAAGTGGTTCATAAGGGGGTAGA
>JASDQU010681488.1:0-11406 GCA_032191745.1 Picea mariana
TGTGTGGTTGTAGTAATCCTATTGGATGCCTATGTTCATCCTTTACCTGCTAATATTCTAGACATGTGGCCACATAATTGACTATATCTGCCTTCATTCCCTTCCAGAAGAATAAGGGTTTAAGGTCTGCCCTCATCTTCGTGACTCCTAGGTGAGCCATGTACACTGCTCTATGAGCCGCGTTTAGGATCAAACTCCTCAACTCATCGTTCGGTGGTACGTAAATCTGATTTTTAAACCTTAATAATCCATCGTCGTCAAACGTAAATCCTTCAAATACTGGTACCATCATTGTGTTTTGTTCGATAAAACCCTAGACCTCTTTGTATCAGTCATCGTCACGTTGTAAAGTTAGAATATTTTCATGTAGATTCATCTGAAGAGGCAACACCAAAAATATGCGTGGTCTCTGACTCAATGCATCTGCCACTCAGTTCACTATTCCTTTTATGTAAGTAATCTCGAAGTCGTACTCGCTAAGCAATTCTGACCAAAGCCATTGTCGCGCATTCAAGCCACTTTGTGTAAAGATGTGTTGTCATCCACAGTGGTTCGTCTTTAGTTCAAATTTTCATCCAACAAGGTAGTGTCTCCAAACCTTCAAGGCATATATGATGGCTAACAACTCCAAATCATGAGTTGTAGTTCTCCTCATGCCTTCTCAGTTTCCTTGAGATGTATGCGATCACTCAACCATATTGCATCAAGACTCCACTTAATCCTTCCTTGGATGCATCAGTGCGTAGCAAGAAGTCCGCGTCCATGTCTGGGACCTTTAGTATCGGTGTTGTTGTCAACAACTCCATGAGCCTCCTAAAATCTTCTGCGCATTTCTCAGTCCAAACAAATTTCTTGTTCTTCGTCTGCAACTCCATGATTGGATTTTCTATCTTCGAAAATCCCTCAACGGACCGTCAATAGTATCCTACTGACCCCATGAAGCTATGTACTTCTGGGACGTTTGTTGACATAGGCCATTCCATAATAGCCTCGACCTTTGTTAGATCCATGATGATACCTTCACCGAAGATGACATGCCCCAAGTAGTGAATCTTTGATCGATAAAATGAGCATTTGGACAACTTACGATACAATTTGTGTTCTCGCAGACACTGTAGTACCAAGCGCAAGTGCTCGTCATGCTCCTCCATCATATGAGATTAAATCAAAATATTGTCAATGAATACTTGGACGAACTTGTCCAATTACTCGCGGAACACCCCGTTCATCAAAATCATAAATACCCCTAGGGAATTTGTTAGTCGAAACTGTAAAATAGTAAACTTGTAATGTCCAAACCTCATCTTAAAGGCATCATTAGGGACGTCATTGTCCTTGATCCGTAACTGATGATACCCTGATCACAAATCGATCTTTGAGAACACAGTCGCCCCCTTCATCTGATTGAACAGATCATCAATCCTCGGCAACGAATATTGATTCTTGATCGTTTCCTTGTTCAATTGATGGTAGTCAATGCAAAGCCTCCACGACCCATCCTTATTTCGTATGAAAATAACAGGCACACCCCATGGTGACACACTTGGACATATTAGTCCCAAGTCTAGCAATTCCTTCAGTTGCATTCTCAACTCCTGTAACTCCGGTGTCGACATCTGATAAGGCGTTCTCGCTATTGGTTCAGTTCCCGATTTTAGGTCTATAGTAAAATCCAATTCCCTCTTAGGCAACATCCCAAGTAACTCCTCTAGGAAGACGTTCGCAAAATCTCTCACCACAAGAAGGTGTTATAGACCGTCCACTACTCCCTTCTCATTTAACGCAAGGATCATATAAAGCTTACATCCCTTGCGCATTCTCTTCTGTATCTACAAGAAAGAGATGAACCTAAGGGAAAATCCTTGGGTTCGTCCTACAATCACATGTCTTTTCCCCTCATCATCAACCAAGCTCAACCGTTTCGTCTTACATTTGAGTATCGCCTCATGCGATTCCAGCCAGTCCATACCGATCACGATATCATAATATTCTAAGATCGTGATGTACAGGTTGGCCCTAGTGACAAACTCTCCTAGGTTGAGGGTACAGTCCGTAACCTTTCCTCCAACCTTCTGTTTGGCTCCAGAAGCCATCTCTATGAAGCTAAACTCATCATGTTCGACTTCCTTTACCTTATTCCTTTTTAGCGTTGCACCAGAAATGAAACTCTCAGTAGCACCAAGATCAATCAAAATACTAAGGGTCTGGTCAGCAACGGTACTTGACGTCTCGAGAACAATCGACTGGTGCTCTTCTTAGTGTTTATACACCACTACATGAATCCGATGGGCCTTGCCCAAATCTCCCACTGTAGTGGGTCCGGCTGATCCATATGCTCTAGTCCTCTCCACTGGGCAGTCGCACTAGTAGTGTGGCTCCCCACATGTCCAACACCCCTTCTTCGGTCTAGTACTCTTGGTACCCGAAGTAGAAGATGACGGTCGAATAGCATGGAATCCTGGTCTATTCTACTGAACAGGTCTAAACAACTGTTGCTGCGATCAACATTGGTGTTGGTGTTGTGGTCCCTGATAAGGTGTCTGTTGCCGAGGCGCTGGTCGCCAAGGTGTAGTGAAAGTGGATCCACTCTGGAAGCCACGATATCCCGTCGTATGTCTGGATGGTGTCTGATGTTGCTATGCACAAGATGACATGTGCTCTACTGGTCTCGCTGGAGTCCTACTTTGACCCCCACTGATAATATCCTCCTCTGTTATGAGGGCCTTCTGGATGACATCATGCAAGGTCTGAGGCATCAAAATCCTAACCTTTTCACGTATGTTTCCATTAAGGCTGAACACGAACCTATTGACCTTAAGTTTCTCAGTATTAAGATGCGGTGCATACCATAGAAAATCCATAAAACGGGCCTCGTACTCGGGCACCATATGGCTTCCCTATTGTAAGGTGCTGAACTCGTTGAGATAAAGCTCAATGAATTCTTTTGACAGGTACCTTTCTTAGAACCATTGTTCGAACAATTCCCATGACACGTCTTCAATGACCATGTTCATTTACAACAGGAGCGTCTTCCACCATAGAAGAGCGCTCCCCTTCAGTTGAAAGACCGCCATGTGTACCTTTATGTTGGAGGTATAGTTGCGAAGTGCAAAGCACATTGCCATATTCTCCAACCATTCCTCGGTGGCTGTTCCATCCGGGGCACCAAAGAACTCAGGAAATTTGACCTTCTCGAGTTCACGGTGAATGCTACCAGTACCGACCAAAGCATGCAGTGGACCCTCAAGGGGTGTTGGCACTCTGACCCCATCTCTGTCCAAACGACTAATCAGTGCCTCAGACATGCACTAAAAATATCTCATCATTCCAACCACATCACCCACTGCTATTTTCTCCCGCCCAACAACCTGTTCGTCTCCCTGGGGGTTAGACCCCTCAAGCATGGATGCTACTAGAGGCGTCGTGCCTCCTCCCCTAGCACCCCATCGTCTAACTTTGTGGCATCCTCTAACCATGATTACCTACATGAATACAAATCAACTTAATTAGTAACATTATAATTAAAATCATATCAATGAAAGCTGTAGTGATCCCAAGTTGCGGATTGAATTTGCTCTGATACCATATGTTACGACCCCTTTAGTTACAGCTACAAGTGAAACAATAGTGCAAAAAGAATTTTTGTTTTTAGGAAGGAAGGTGATGACTACAACAGTTTAACCACACCACTGACGACGAATGCAAGCATGCAGTCCAGACAACAGGTAACTATGACTCCACTCACTAGCACAAGGGAAAATGGATGAAACGTGCATAAGACAACAAGAAGGAATGACTACCCACCCGACGCAACAAGACATGACTACAAGATAAGGTACAACTTCCACCTCCTGACACAACGGCCTTGACGAAAAATACTAGAACCTCAACGCACGCGAACCCAACGCAGGAAGATGTTCCACCCATGCGCCAAAAGAAACATACCCCGCTCGACAACACTTACACAGAATGCACCGAATCTGGCCAAGTTATTGTTCACCGTTATCCAATAGGGTGTGCCATGATTCCCTCATTAGGAATCATGTCGTTCCCAGGTGATAGATGCATCAATAACCTTGGTGCAACTATCCTAACTAGACCAAGGATTCAAGAAGATCCAACGCACTAAGAGGTGAACCAATTAACACAAGACTACACCCACACCCGAGCACTAGGTCGACTAGATGGAAGAGGATGACAACAAAGGAAGATGCAAGCCAAAACATGACTTCGTCAACAACCCAACCCAAACATCAAGTCTATGTGGTCAATACTTTATGATCTAAAATTTGCGTTAATACAAATCTAAATTACCCTGTCTAAAATACAAAAGGCCAGTGATTTACAACTTAAATTAGCATGATATACATATCTAACTTAGAGAGAGTCGATTTTACCAAATTAAACAATAACTATGAATTAAATCAATCATATTTCTAAATTAGCAAGACTAAATGACAAGTTAGACAACATTTAGACTTCAATCTACCATTAGCACAATCTATTCTTAGCAATACCAATATAAATAAAAAGGGACATTCTGGTTATCATGCAAGTGATTATTATTAAACTGATATTAACAACTACCTTCCGAAAACTATCTAGCCAAAACATTAGTAGGATTTTATCAACTGTCTAATACACAGTATGTGGTTGAGTAAAAACGAGTTGACCATAACAGAATTACCCTTTCATTAAATAAGCCTCTGCCGAAAATCAAGGCATGGACTATTGACAGTAAGGCGAGGGCTTGGTCTGACAAGAATCAATCGCGGTCAAGGTAAAGGCTAAATCTATGATGTCTCTACTGAAGGTCTATCCCGTACAATAAATTTACAGTCATTAACAAATTGCTTCCATCGCTATCAAAACTTTGCTAGGTGGATGCGCTATCAGACCCAATAATGGTTGTCTAAAAAGGAAAATTTGTCGTCTTGTAGTAAAGGAAAATCGCAGTGTCAAGGAACAGGATTACAGGCTTCTAACTTGTACATGGTTTACACCTTTCTGTGTGTGATGAATTGGTATAGAGTTGAACTAATTTATTCACAAATCCAGTAGAAATCCAAAAAGGGAAAGCAGAAAAATTCAGTGAACTACTGAAATCCAATGCACCCCAGAATCATGAATTTAACCATTTTCTGAGACCCAAATGTCAATTCCCCCTTCTATTAACTCACAAAAAACAATTTCAGTAGCCAGGCTCCTTCATAAATATTAGAGAGGTTTTATATATCTAATAATTTTCTCCCTATTCCCTGTGTCTCTCGACCTTCTCTCTCTCCGAGAGCACTAAATGCGATTTTGATGAATCCACAATAGAGCCAAACTAAATGCAATATTAATGAAACTAAAACTGTAATATAAAGAACTAAAAGTGATTTTACTGAAACTAAAACTATATAATCAAGAACTAAAATGCGATTTTAATGAAACTATAACTGTATAATCAAGAACTAAAATGCAATTTTAATGAAATTATAACTGTACAATCAAGAACCAAAAGCGATTTTACTGAAACTACAATAGAATTCACAATCACTTACGAACTTCCTAAACGCCTCCTAAAGACGCAGTTGTACCATTTTTGGGCAGTTTGAAACAAATTCCTTCACTTGATTAAGCACAATAAACAATTGGACACAAGGGTTTCTTCATGCAGAATTTAGTTTTCACAGATCCACTAAATTCGGATCAAGTCATCTAGTTAATCTAGCTCCGATGCTTCATGCTATAATCCTTATTAAGTCTAGCAGTTGATACAGGGTTAGGATTCAATATGCTTGACAATTTATTCAACCTTGTCCAAAATTCAATAAATCAGAATTACGAGAACCCACTCTCTTGAGTAAGGATTGAATTGACTTGCAACAACCAATGATAAGATTATAAATTTATTCTATGCCCCTGCATCATGTTTTAAAGGCCAAAACGCAGACAATGAAAAAAAACATCAATGCAGGAATACATTCGCCCTCCAGGTAGTATCACTGAGAAAAAATTGCAGACCAAGGCACAAACTCAGACGAATGTTCTGTTTCAGTCATGGGCCTTCCAATGCTCGAAGGGTACAATCTAACAGTGATTTTCATAAATAAAAAATTGAAACAGACATTCAACACCAGATCAACCAAATCGTTCGACCACAATTTACACACCGCCCTTATCTAAAAAGAAAGAAGAGGAGTAATTGCGCATCAATCGCTAAGAAGGGATTGAACACATGACAAATTGTGAAAAAAAATGAGAAACACACTAGGTTTTAAGTGGGTTGAAAACGAAGAGAAAAAATTGTCCCAACAATTGCAGAGATGGCCATTCCAAGAAAACACAGAATTTGATTTATTAGAAAAATGCAAAGATCGTGCCAACAACACAGAGGTCGTATCAATCGCAAGAGGGTGTCATACAATCACTAGACCAGGAACAATCATCATGGTTAGATGGCTGGCAGGAACATCCTTCGTTCATCATCCATGCATAGAAAAGCAAGGCGTTTAGATCCATAGGTCTATTAACACTAAAGTGACGACCGTAGATCAGACTCCTGGACGACTGCTCAGGCGAGGACTGATGAGCTAGGGATGAAAGACAAAAACAACCGCAATTATCACAAATCAATAAACCAAAGGGCGATCAAGAAATGTCGAGAATCAAAGGCCATGGGAGTCAATCAGTCATTGAGCTAAAGTCTATGAGAAAATTTCAGTCATCAACTAGAATGCTAAAACAATCATTTTTCTTACCCAATTAAACATGTAGATCTAAAAGCATAAATCATATTAACAATCTACAATACAGAAATAAAAAAAGCATACCGTTGCCCAATCACCCGCTTTGAGTTGATGTCCCGTGCGCTTCGTGCAACTCTTGCTTGCCGACCAATGAGACTTCACTAGTACCTCCTAGCCAACGCTAGGGGTACTCTTCTTCCCCCTTATCCCCCCAAGTCGCAAAGGGGCCACACACACTAACCAGAGAATCAACTAGCTCCCAGCTCGCCTCGCAAGGTCGAGCTGCCACTCCTCACTGAGTTGGGTATCCCAACTTCCACAAGTTAAGTTAGTCAAGTATAAAATTTTGCAGTGTAACATTACGCATAACATAACAGATCCATCATCCTTCTCCTCCCTCCATTATATAGAGTTTCGAAGTCCCTTACTTTCCCAAAATCTCATTTAAATTAATATTAATAAATTATTTCATAAAAATCCTCCTCTTACATGTGTCAGCCATCCCCTTCATTCCTCCATAAATTAATTTCATTAATTAATTAATTACATTAATTAATTAATTACCCCTATTTCCCTCACTCACCTAAAGACATTCCTAGAATGGTTCATAGGTGTCCCCATATCCCCTTACAAGTTTTAATGACTTTTCCCCTTATTAATTTACTAGTCGAGTTTAAATTAGAAAGTTCTTAAATGCTAGATACCTTACTAAGTTAGACTATCTGTTTTTTTCTTGTGTTTCCCCTTTCTTTTTATGTTTCTCTTACCCTTTTTCTTTTTAATGAATAAATTTTTAATTAGCATAATATAGTTAAACAATCATTTACCCTTTTTAAATTTTATCCCAAAAGATTTTTATAAATCAATTTAATTGCTTACCCCTTCTTGTTGCAATATTAATAAAGATTATCATCTTTAAATTACTATCCTTCTTGCCCAAACCCAGATCTTATTCTTGGTCTCTCAAGCCATTCAGATGCGAGTGCCATCACTGTGTTAATGCAAAGCGAGGTCAGTGGATTGCAAGTATTCATAAATGGAAAGTGGGTTGTCGTAGAACCCATAGCTAACGCACTCGTGGTCAATTTGGGAGATGCTGCAGGTTAGAAAACAAGAGCAGATCCATATAGTTTTCCTTCTGTTCAAGAATTTTATAGTATTGATTCAATTTGTTCTGTGTGTGATTTGAATAATAGGTTTTGAGAAAGAATTTGATAGTATTGATTCAATTTTTTTTGTGTGATTTAAATAATAGGTTTTGAGCAATGGGAGATTTAGGAGCATACAGCATCGAGCAGTAACGAATAATTACACTTCACGCATATCAATTCCCACTTTCTATTTTCCTGGAGACGAGGCTTTTATTGCTACTGCGAGGAGCATGGTGGATGAACAACAACCACTTGTGCATAGAGGATATAAGTTTGAAGAGTTTTTGGAAATTTTATGGGAACTGAAGGGAAAGAGAGTGGTGGATCGTTTCAAGATCGAATGAACAGTGATTTATGTTGTTTGGTGGAGCCATAAAAAATTTCAATAACAATTTGCCTTTGCATTTGGCATATGCGTCCCATCATGAACGTGTTATTTCAATGAACATCAATGAGTAAATAATACAGTGATCCGCATCACATCGATGTAATATGGAAGTTTGATACAAATTGTAAATTGAAAAGCATTGCCTGAGGTAGTTGATATATTTCTTTTTTGACGAAAATCTCAAAGTAATATTTTTTTTTATTTGATTGAATGACGCATTTAAATGTGAGTGAAAAAATTATGCTTTTATCAATGTACATTAGTTGTATCTCATTTTTTATTTTATTAATTACAGAAGAAGTTAAATATATTTTAATAACAAAAAATTTTAGAAGAAAAGTTTGAACTTTGAAGGATATATTTGATATTTTAAAGTTGGAATTAAGAAGTTAAATATAACAAAAAATTTTAGAGAAAAAGTTTGTACTTTGAAAGACAGATATTTTATATTTTTAATTTGGAATTAAAATATTTGATATTTTTAATTTGGAGTTAAGATGTAATTATTTTTATTGAGTTAAAAATTTTATGAATTGCTATTAAAGAATTAAAAAATTATAGATTAATATTATTATATATATATTTTATTAAATTATAAAATATAATTTATAATAAATTTAGTCTAATTTTGATAGTGATGGATTTATAATTTTGGAAAAAAAATATAATAATAAAATGAAATTTTCATAAAGTAAATTTAACAATAATTTTGAAATACTATGTGTCAACTTCATATTTAACATAAGATATATATATATATATATATATATATATATATATATATATATATATATATATATATATATATATATATATATATATATATATATATANAGGGTTGATTGAATTGATTTATATATATTTAAATTGAGTTGAAAATTTAAAAGTAATATTTGTTTATTACTTATATTTATATTTAAATATAATAGTAATAAAATGGAAAGTTTAATACTGGAAGGGTTACAATTTTATTAATCTAAATTAATTTAGATGTATTTCTTTTCCTTTTCACTAATCATAAAATTTATTTTGAAAAAAGAAAATATTATTAAAAAAAATCTTGTTAACATTCCATTCCATTGCCACCCTCTATTTCTAATTTAGATAAAATATTATTTAAAAAATAAAAAATATTATAATATTATATAGCTCATAATTTGTTAACCTTAATCATTAACATTAGTATTAATATATTTTTATTTAACATTATTATTAACATTTATTTTATTTTTTTCTAATTATTTTATCTAAATCTATCTTAGCATTCTCCATATTCTTTTCATAAAACTTTTGCTCAATTACATTATCATCTTATGACATTAGAATCTAGAATCCATGACTTTTTTTTAGTAGGTCCATTTGCAATTGAATTAACCACTCTATTTAGTAAGGCATTGATCAAACCTATATTGTCAAGCTTTTAAATCTCATACCATTATAAATTTGTTGGAAATTCTATATGTTTCTTTTCTTCTTTAAGAATCCAAAGTGTTCTACATTTCAAAATCATATTTAAGGGAGATTAATTTGTTATTGTTATTATTATTATTATTATTTTCCTATTGACTTGAAGTTAATTGAATGTGGTTGTATATATAAATTATTTGAGATATTGTCGTAAGTTATATCATAATACTATGTCATGACTTTTCTTATATAAGTATATATGATACTTATTTATTCAATTTTAATTATTCATAAAACATGAGATCGTGAGTTCTCTTATATAGGTATATATGATATTCATTTATTCAATTTCAATTATGCATACATAATATATATGTCTATGGGTGAATCTATGAAGTTAGGAAACACTTTTTTGCAGAGAGAAGGTGAAATAGTGCTTTTTATGACCATACATCGAAATAATTTAAAGCCCTCGTATGAGGTATTGATAGCTAGATGAAGATATTAAATAATCCCTCGCTCGATTGAGGTATTGATAGCTAGATGAAGATATTAAATAATCCATGGATTGAGGTTTCTTAATGGAAAAAACAAACCCTTGATCGAGGATCTTGTATGGGTTGAGAAAACCATTGATTGAGGTTCCTATACGAGTTAAGAAAAACCTTGATCAATCTATAGATATTGATCAAGAGTTAGGACCTTAATTGAACTATCAAACTTAATTGAGATATATTTTCTTATAAAAACAACGAAAATGGGTTATGACACCCTTATTTCTATTTGCAATATAAATGCACAAGAACCTCAACTAAATAAATTTTCTTAACCCACAAATACCTCAATCGAAGTATTTTGAAAATCCTTGTTTAGGCACTTGATAAATCTTTATAATAACCCTCCATTGAGATAAATTCCTTGATTGAGGGTTTAAAATCCTAAAATCTAGCCCCATTGATGAAAAATTTTCTATAGATGCAACTTCCATGGGGTGAAAACCCTTCATCTATATTTCATCTTAGGTGGTGGAGTGGTGGTGGAGTTGGAGTTGTTATTACTAGTAGCAGCATGTTGTTGCTTGTTGTAGATTGTTGTTACTCCATAATAATTGCTACAAATCACTTGAGAATTGCTTTCGAAGGTATGATGGCCATGGAAATTGAACATATCACTGCTAAGATGATCTAGGTTACAAGGGATTGAAAAATAATAAGCGAGAGCACCTATTTTTGTTCATGATTGGCCAATAATGACATGTTTTTGAAGATGACTCTTTTATTAGAAATGTAAACTTTGCAAAAAGGGGACAATCATTATTGAAGAGGTTTCAAAGTGCTATTTGGAAAGAAGTATCATCAGTTGGGAAAGAAGAGTTGGTTATTGTGCATAAAACAAATAAATGAAGGAAACATTTAGATGGGTCCTTACAACTTGGATGCAAAGGTATTCAATTGCATGAGGACATGAAACATATTCAATTTGGGGGAGATATTGGTTCATTGATTTGTCACAATTAGTATCACTTCCAGACATCCATTTCTTTCATTTTACTTTCTCTTACCGCCTATCTATCACTCCATTTACTGCAATTTCTCGTAAAACACCATATCATACATATTTATGCTTTAGTGGTTAAATAATGCTCGTTTTATTTTATTTTTAATAAATTAAGAATTATTATGAATGATCTTACTAATGATGGTTTATGAGTCAATTTCAAGTGACA